>JAEIFV010000921.1:0-122442 GCA_018904265.1 Lordiphosa collinella | reverse complement strand
ACCCGATTAAGAAAAAAACTTTTTTGTTTTCAATGGGGAAACGTCTTCAAAATTCATACGAGCTGTATATCCTTACAATATAAACTTCGACTGAGACGAAATTAGATTTCCTCTATTTTTAGTAATATATGGTCTGCGAGGAATCTCATCTTGACCCCGAGCATAAGTTTAGTTTTAAAGGCATAATCATTATAGCCATGAAATTTAACTTTATTAAGAACTAGTTCCGAAGAACTCACGTAGCTCGCCAGCCCTGACACGCGCCACACGCCCTACCCAGAGTATGGGCACACTGCCCAAATACGCGGAAATAAAAGAGAGCGAACGAGACAGGAGTGATGCCGACGATCGCGGGATTTTTCCAAGCACGCGTTAAGAAGTGTGTAGCCAAGCTCTCGGGGAGTCGAGTTTTGGGGAGGCCAACCGGCCGGACGTGAGGGACGGGAATTTTGAGAGCCAATCGGTGCGGACGTGCAGCGCTAGCCAAGAAGACAACGTGACAACACACAGAGACCGGAGGAATTAAGGGGTAAGCTGTTAGGGCCGCGAGCCTTTCATAGAAATAACCAAGTGGTGGAGTACACTTGAAACTTTTGTGACCACTGACTTAATTTTATGACCAATGACTTAACTTAAAAGCCTTATGTCTTATGTCATCGGGATATTAAATAAAATAAATTGAATAAATTAAAAATAGGGGAAAGTTAACTTCTTCTCTTTTTTTTTTTCCCTCCTAAACCCCCTTCAAAAAAAAAAAAATTTTTTAAAACCTTGCAGAGGGTATTATAAAATTGTCCGGATGTTTGTAACGCATAGAAGGAAGCATCTCCGACCACATAAAGTATTTATATTCTTGATCAGCATGACGAGCTGAGTTGATTTAGCTTTGTCCGTCTGTCCGTCTGTCCTTCTGTCCGTCTGTCCGTCTGTTTCTATGCTATCTCCTCCGTCAGTTTTAAAGCTATCCTCACCAAACTTTGCACAAAGTCTTTGGTACAAATACGCTGCACATTTGTCGGAACCGGCCGGATCGGATGACTATAGCATATAGCTACCATAGGAACGATCGGTTGAAAACTAGTCTTAAAGAGAAAAACTTTTTTGTTTTTAATGGAAACGCCTTCAAACTACGTATTTCTTAGTTTACTATCCTTTCCCATAATTTCACTAAGTTTGGTCGAAATCGGATGACTATAGCATATAGCTGCCATACGAACGATCGGTCGAAAAACTAGTTCTAGTGAGAAAAACTTTTTGTAATGAAAACGTCCTTATCATTGGCATACACTTATTTTATATACTTTTACACATTTCACAAAGTTTGGTAGAATCATGACTATAGCTAGTTTCAAGAACACGGTCGAAAAATAGTTCTAGTGAGAAATTTTTTTGTTTTAATGAAAACGTCCTTTTTATTGGGCATACACTTATTTTATATACTTTTACACAATTCTACAAAGTTTGGTCGAAATCAGACATCTATATAGTATAGATCCCTTAGAAAAGTTATGTCCAAAAAGTATTCTTAGAAAAACTTTTTTGTTTTCAATGGAAGCTGCAAGGGTATACAAAACTTCGGCCGAGCCGAAGTTAACTTCCCCTATTTTTCTAACTAAGAATACTTTTTGGACCTTACTTTTCTATGGGATCTATACTATATAGATGTCTGATTTCGACCAAACTTGGAATCATGGAAAAGCATAATACACTGTTAATTACGAAATTTGGAGGCGATCCCATTTAAAACAAAAAAGTTTTTCTCACTAGAACTAGTTTTTCGGCCGATCATTCACGCTGCAGCTATATGCTAAATCATCCGATTTTGATAAAACTTTGTAGAAATGTGTTAAAGTATATAAAATAAGTATATGCTAATGATAAGGACGTTTTCATATAAAAATAAAAGTTTTTCTCATTAAACTGTTTTTCCGCGACGTTCCTAGGGAGCTAAAGTCATCCGATTTCGATCAAACTTAGTGAAATCAGAAAATTAAACTAAAAAAAACGAGAGCAGTTTCCTTATAACAAAAGTTTTTCTCACTAAGACTAGTTTTCCGACCGATCGTTCCTATGGCAGCTATATGCTATAGTTAACCGATCCGGCCGGTTCCGACAAATGTGCAGCGTATTTGTACCAAAAGACTTCGTGCAAAGTTTGGTGAGGATAGCTTTAAAACTGACGGAGGAGATAGCATAGAAACAGACAGACGGACGTACAGACGGACAAGGCTAAATGAACTCAGCTCGTCATGCTGATCAAGAATATATATACTTTATGCGGTCGGAGATGATTCCTTTTGTGGGCAAAACTTTAATACACTTTCACGTGTATAAAAACCTCCCATCATAGGTGCTCCAACACGTGGGTACATTTTTTTCCCTAACAGTGTGATACACTACGCTCTCAAACCCTCTGCCGCTCACATTGTCTTCCACCAGTGTCTTCGAGTGAACGGGGTCGATACCCTACACTCAGCTTTCTCTCCAAGTTATTTCTAGTTATCTTTGGGTGAACAGGGTCAATACCCTATACCCAGTTTTCATTTTCAAGTTATCCTAGTTGCCTTCGAGTGAACAGGGTCGATACGCTACACTCAGCTTTCTCTCCCAAGTTGTCTTTGCGTGAACAGGGTACATACCCTACACTCAGCCTATCCAAAGGTATCTTGGTGATTTTCGTGTGAACATCGTAGATGCCCTGCACACTGCTTGTCCCAATATAGCTTTTTCGTGCTATCGACAGGATGCTACACTAGACACGCGAGTGCACAGTCCTAAGAAAGAAAGAGACGGGGAGAACTACACTATTTTGTCTCATTTCTTTGTGAACTTTCCCATAATTAAACTTTGTGTAGGTAAAAACATATTGTGGTCAATCCCCCCACCTATTTTGAACCACATACCCAACCCTCAGAGATCTCAGCACTTTACAAATATTTCTACAAAGTGGCCTGGACGGACTGAGTCCTACCCCAGCCTAAGATACTACTTTACAGGTCACACTTGACTTAGGCTTGAAATAGAAGTTATTAGTATTAAAGTTGATTTCAATAGAGTAAAGAGAATCTGACATAATCTGCCACACTTTACACTTCGATTGGACGTACAATTATAAAAAGAGCACCCAAACTGTTAGTCCTAGGTACTTTTTTCACCCAATATCACTTTCAGCTTGAGTAACTTTCCCCATACTTGTTTACTGCTCATCCCAAGGCCAGACGACAGACTCCGACTCTGACTGCAAGAAGCCAAGCCAAATCAACGCTTTTGGTAGCCAAGTAGAAGCAACAGCTGCTGCCTCACTCCGGTGTTGTCCCTGTGCAAATTGGCAAAAAAAAAAAAAAACTTTGTCACCTGACGCGTGCACAGCTGCTGTCCACACCAGATGAGACTGAAAGAGAGTGAGCCATGTGTTGCTGCTTCTGCTCCATCTCCATCTTCACCCTGTGCGCATTCAAATGGAAGCTGTGAGTTTGAGGCCAACTCTTGAAACAAATGGCAGCTTGGCCAGCAGCTACTTTGGGGTTTCATATATCATTACCTAAAAAAATAACATAAACAAAAAAGGGAGAAAAGAGAACACGTTAAGTACTTGGGCTTAGTTGGTAGGTGGAATTGTTGATGAAGGCCGCTCTGCGGCAAACTCTTGTATAAATGGGCTCATTATGAAACTCATCCATAATCTATGAACGCCATAAACTATGGCCCGATCGCCCAAATGTATGCTACACAACATATGCATTAGGGGTTCGGGCTGCCCATTTGCGACACGTGTTTAACTCGTTTTTCAAAGACTTCCTTCTACTTCTGGTTCTGGTTCTGCTTCTACCATAAAACAATTCACTTTATGCGCACGAATTTAGCCATTTGCCATCATTGAAGCGTTAACTCGGACACCAGGGCTTGGACGGGGACTCCCCCGCCTCTAATGGCCTTGGCAGACGCATTTATAAATTTTAAACAGAATTTCTTAAAGCATTTCACTTGGCCTTGGTGTGAATGGCAGCAGATTGAGTGGTGGCTGAGGCATCATCAGCCTTTCAGCTGGTAGGGGCCTTGATTAATAAATGAAATGTGCATTCAATGAATTTTAATGAACTTTGCCAGGCATTGGCTTTTGAAAATAGACAAAGGCTTGATGCGGTTATTTTGGCAAATGAAATGTGTTGAATTGAGGATGGGATATACATATACATGGTATAAGTATATGAACTGATAAAATAGTGAGAGAGGCTATACATATTTTATGCCTTTATATTGCAGGTTAAGAGGGAGAGAAAATGCTGAATAGATTATAATTAACATTTCTTTTAGAAATATTTGATCAAGTTAGGTTAGTTCTAGTCACATTTGATTTAAATTAAAGTCTTAACTCACGTAGAGAATGGTTTAAAAAAAAGGACTGAAATCATCTTAAGTTCTGCAGAGGGTTCAGCCTAGGCTCGCCTACCGGTTCCTGTTTTTATCGTACCCATTAAAAAATTAAAAAAAAAAACTGACTTGTGTCACTTTATAAATTATTGGACGAGTTCATCAGCATACATCAAACATCAAATATCATCCAAAAGAAAGTCATCGTTATGGTTTTCAATGACAGTTTGAATTTTTGTGTATTTTTATCCATCCTAATCACAAAAATTAGCAATCAGAATGCACATTACAATAGTTCATTACAACAACTGAACTGGATCCATCGAATTCTTGTCATCGATTTGTACTGGTGAACAAGGCCATTCGCGAATACATTTTTAGATTTTTTTACCGGCGCGAGAACAATCGTTATATTTTTGGAATAGAAAAGGTCTAAGATATATACCACAAATTGTTTAGCTTGGTATCTTTCTGCATGGTTATCGATAGCTCAAAAAAGAATGGAATTTAATTTTTTGAAGAGGTGTCGCACATTGCCAATATACACATGTGCTTTAAGTAGTGAATTTTTGAATATTTGATTATCACTAACAGAGTGGCAACAAATTGTTGCAGCATGAGCTCAAGAACCTTGCGAACAAAGATCACATCAATTTAGTGTTCTTGAAGAGATATTTATTTATTTTTAAAATTAATTTTCGAGCAATCAAAAAACAAAACAAATACTTGGCAGTGTGACCATAATTTATGCAGGATTCTGAAGTCTGGCCACCTTGGCCCAAAAGAAAAGCATTGCGACTTTTGGTATTTTTGCTTTGGCAGTTCTTTGTTGAGGTCAGTGCTTAAATTGCTTCAGCCGAAGCAGCAAAAGTCGCAAAATTTTTACTTTTTCCAACTTGAGTTTTTTCCAACCAAATTTTTGCTTTTGCTTCTGAGAAAAATCAGAAGTCGCTGTCGAAGCAAGCACACAAACTGATTTCTGACAAAAAGCAAAGAGCGCCAGAAGTTGTCGTCTAACGTTTTCTTGTCATTTTGCTTTTCGCTGCTTGCGATCAGCAGAGCAAGTCGGAGCTGCTGCTTACGCTATTCGGAGCAGCAGCAAGCGCTCTGCTTTTGCAAGCGCAGACAGCAGCCCCGTCGCTCGTCACTGTTTTTGATTGTTTTTCTGTACACACATACTATATTTCAAAGTGTTTGTGCGTGCGCGCTCATACTCGCGCTCACTTTAACACTCTCTCTCTCGTTGTAATAGTTGTTGATACCATAATTTATTTGTTGACTGATGCTGCTGCTGCTAACTGATGCAACTTCTGACGTGCTTGTACTTTCTACGAAATTCAAAAGCAGAACGCTTGCTGCTGCTCCGACTACATCCGGTGACCGTAAGCAGCAGCTCCTACTTGCTCTGCTGATCGCAAGCAGCGAAAAGCAAAATGACAAGGAAACATTTTGGTTTTGCTTTTGGTCAAAAATCAATTTGTGTGCTTGCTTCAACAGCGACTTCTGATTTTTCACAGAAACAGCAGCAAGTCAAAAGCAGAGGAAATTAAACTTATTGCATTTTCTTAAAGACTGGTTGAGGTTTTTATTAAACTGTACTAAAAAATGGGTCAAAATCGTTTACTATTCTGTTGGTTGTGAGAAGAGAGAAACACATTTGTTTTTGATTTTTTCACTTTTGGTCTTTTGCCGACCGATTGTCAGTGACCTCTTGCTGAAAAAGTCTTCTTTGTATGTATGCCTCCATGTGTGCTTCTGAGGATACCGATCTCAACGCATGTTTGTAGGAACTCTCTGCTCATACTTGAGGATGCTCTTCGCAACCCTTTCAATATAACATTTTTACAATTAAGTCTTCGAACAACACACTTTGGGACTGATTGACTGAAATGGACCTGGTATTGGGTCACTCGTGACCTTGCACGAGTGATTCCGGCACCGTATGATTACGAGTAAAAATAATCGTACCAGTATAATCACCAGCCTACCAATTCTTCCTCGCAACTAATTCTTTCTTGAATCTATCAAGCACTTCTTTTCTGTTGTCCTCGCTAGTCCCAGAAAACCCGCTGCGGGAATATTCGCCCGTTCTAATTTTGTTTAATTTTGTTAATTTCATAAAATTTCAAAAACTAATGATTATTTTTGATTACAACGACTACGATGCCATTTACGAGCCATTTACGTGCTATGATACAAGCTGACATAAAAGTTACACTCCCAATGACGACGCCTTTATAAAGGTACACAGTTTGCCCACTAAAGTATTGGAAAGAATGTTCTTAATGTAATCTGGATGGATTTTTTTTAACAAGTTGTTTTTAATTATTCGAATTATGGACAGGAATTCAAAGAAAGACCAATTGCGCTCTGCACTATTGATGCGTCCCAGCTTGCTCTAGGGATTTGGAACGTATTTTAAGCAAGGCTGGAAACATAATTTTGGACAGGTGCGCGTCTTTAAAACCAAGTAACGTCGATATGAGAGTATTTACTAATAGGAACCAATGGCTGGATAAGTAATTTTAATCTATTATTATTAGTTACATAGTTCAAATGTGAATAGTATCTCAACATTAAAAGTATTACATGAAATGATATAACTTAAGTTGAATAATTTTTAAAAAGGAAAATATATTTAAATTATATTGTTACAAATAAATATGTTCTTATTCCTTTAAGGACCGAGTTATATTCTAATACTCGTTTAAGTGACAGGTAGTACCATCTAGAAGATGAATCAGATTTAAAATAATCGATATTCGATAAATTCACATTTGGAGCTATCTTATGTACAAGCGCTATCATTCGCTATCATGCGTCCACAAATAAGTTGGCAGCCCTTGTCACGCAGACATGCTATGTAAGCTGTCATGCTTGTCTTCCGCCTTCACTTTTGCTGATACCGAAAACCCAAACTTTCGCTAAATATTTGGCTGATCAGAAATAAACATCTTTCAACGTGATTCAAGCCATAAGTGTTGGCCATCCGCCATCCAGGTCCTGTTCACGATCGTCTTGCGCCAATAGATATATGGTTGGCCAACTATTTTCCTTGCCAGAACCAACAATTAAAATTGTCACCCGGCGTAACCTCAACTTCAGGTATGGTAAACTAGAAAATTGAGTTCGTGTGACCTAGTTGTGATAAAAACTTGTCTTATCCAGTGTTGCATTGAAGAACTTAGCCCGGCAGCGCAGAGAACATCTAGTCAATTCGGCCCATTCGTCCATAACCAACCGCCTGTGCCACCCAGAGAGTGTCTAATTTCAGGGCTTGTTCCTGGGAATCTGCCAGTGGTTCCTATTCATCGGGTTCTCTGGGTTTGGACTCGGCCCTAGTTGGATCATTGGATATTTTCATCAGCGCCGCCTGCACGTGGGCGTGACGCTGTGACTGCTGCCAGGTCCGCTAACCTAGCCTTGGCTTCAGCATTAAATCTTTCGCTGCTGCGCCTACATTTGGTAGCAGAGCTTCCCAAATAGTGCTCACCATCAACGAACAGTTGTCGCAGTATATACGAGACAGCACGTTTCGTAACCGGACTTTAACTCAGGATTAAGTGAAGGATCACTATACCCTAGAATCGGACATAGTTTGTTGAATTTTGTGCATTTTGATATCCCTGCTAGTGGAGTAATTTTTTCTTAAACTTGTCTTTTCCTAGGTCATACATCCTGCTTGTGAGAGTTTTGGTTTTTGCCTCCTTTTCCCACGACAGCTTCCACGATCAACAGGCCAGCTGACACCGATAGACGCTGCTGTAAGTACGGCATAGCCGACCCTAAGTAAGAAAAAATGATAAGCCCGCAAAAGCAGTTTTGAACCATGGTCGATTAGGTCTGCCGCTTAACGGCTCAAGAGCTCTTGTAATACTATGTTGGGGTACTCCAACTTGTATTATCTCTAGCAGCTTTCGTGAGTTCAGAATACACACTCATAGTTTGATCAAAAGCTTTCTGCTATTTCATTTCTGTAATACTATGATATTGTTTGAATATCACTTCTGTATTTCTATACCGAATTTGGATTTAAGAGAATTAATATAACGAAAATGAAATAAATAATCATTAAAGGGCTCCATAGTAAGTTTACTAGCGACTTGATTTGGGCAGAGCCATATAATCTCACAAGGTTCTGCATGGTAGGGCGGGTATAGAGGAGGACAACAACATCTTAGTTCTTCCCTAAATTGTAACATTTCGAGGTTCTGTATTCTATGGTTTAGCCATTTCTTAAAGCTCTATCTCCTTTAATCTGTAGCGCATGATTGGGAGAGCGCCAAAGACAAAATTCCCTCCGGGACTGTCCCTTCATTTCTGAGATATGTTATGAAGGCAATCAATTTTCTTTTGGTTTTATATATAACTAGCTGAATACCCGGCGTCGCCCGGGTCCTTCTGATTCTTGTGAGAGCGACTATATTCAAGCTAGTGCTGGCAGCAAGTCACCATAAACATTTTTGGATTTTTGAACCTTAGAAACCTTCGCGGCCAAGCGTCTAACCATTGACCAAAATTTCATGGTAATCGGATGAACGGTATAGTTTTTGAATTTTCGCGGTTTTAGGACTATTTCCCGCACATTTCTTCAAATCAGAATCCTTCGCGGGCAAGCGTCCAAACATTCTCCAAAGTTTCATAACAATCGAACATTTTTCAAATTTCGCGGTTTCTTCAACTTAGGAGAACTTCCCGGGCAAGCGTCGATCACATTCTCAAAGTTTTTAGCGAAAACGTAAATTTTGCAATTTTCGCGGTTTTTGGACCGCTTTCCGCAATTTTTTTCAACTTAGAAACCTTCCCGGGCAAGCGTTTAACCATTCTCCAAAGTTCCATCGCAATCGAAGATTTAGCAAATTTCGCGGTTTTTGAACCATTTTCGCGTACCATTCGAGCCATTCCCCAAAGCTCTACCGAAAACCATACATTGTGTCATTTTCGCGGTTTTTGGACCATTTTCCGCAAATTTCTTCAACTTAGAAACCTTCCCTGGTAGGCGTTTAGCCATTCCCCAAAGTTTCATTGCAGTCGGATGAACGGTATAATTTTGCAAATTTCGCGGTTTTTGGACCATTTCACAGACATGAGACATAGCCAATGACACTTTCCTGATCGACATGAACATACTGTGAAAAATTCGTGAAGATCGGTTCAGCGGTTTAGACGCCCATAAGGGACAAACATACAAACATACTTTCACTTTTATATAGATGTACTAGCGTATCACCCGGCGCGCTTCGCCGCTGTCAAGCCGCTGTCAGTATGGACTTGATGATCAGTTTAATAATTGGTATGTGCTGGAAATTGCCGATTGTTTTGCAGTGTGTGTGTAAGCAAATTCGACGGCTATTTGCGTGCATGTGTTTGATCGTAGCAAACTTGCTCTCTTTTTCTCTCTCTCTCTCGTTCTCTGTACACATGACCGAGCGCAAACCACCCCCGTTGAGTCTGTTGAATTGTTTTTGTTTGTGGATTTGCCAAATACGGCAGGAGAGAATTTTTAAAAAAGCGGCTAGAAGTCACTTGAAAGATTTTGATTGTTTGAATGAACCAAAAATGAAGACGATCTTGCTTAATTAATTTAAAGAGAAAGTTTGATTTAAGAAATAAAAAAACAATTTCTCTGTGTTGGTAACAGATAGAGGTTTGACATGTATGGGACATATGCTTCTTTTACTTGCAGGCAGATCAAGTTTATTTTCAATTTTCGGCACCGCCCCCGCAATTTGAGAAGAACGTCATATGGACATGTTTTCTAGTTAAAATTATTTATCGACTTGCCAAAGGAATCATAATGATCGGATGAAAGGTTGTCGAGATATGAGCAAAAGAGTGTTGGAAGCAGTATCGCTGCTTACTGCTGCCACTGCAGCATCAAAATTCATACTGAGCGTACACTTTCGTTGGTACAGAGTATATACGGGCTTGACCGACTTTATTTCATGTTAATAAGAGTTAGTTTTTTTTAGAAACCCAAATTTGTTTTAGTGGCTTTGGCAAACGTCACATACTGACCATTTACGGTGTTGGCAAACTTTCAGTTTGTTGTGTAGCTTTGCTTTAAGTTCAGTAAATACTACAGCGTATCACTCGGCGCGCTTCGCAGCTGTCAAGCCCAGTATTTCAAAAACAGATTCAGTTATCATTATCATTATCACTATCATTATCATTATCATTATCATTATCATTATCATTATCATTATCATTATCATTATCATTATCATTATCATTATCATTATCATTATCATTATCATTATCATTATCATTATCATTATCATTATCATTATCATTATCATTATCATTATCATTATCATTATCATTATCATTATCATTATCATTATCATTATCATTATCATTATCATTATCATTATCATTATCATTATCATTATCATTATCATTATCATTATCATTATCATTATCATTATCATTATCATTATCATTATCATTATCATTATCATTATCATTATCATTATCATTATCATTATCATTATCATTATCATTATCATTATTCATTATCATTATCATTATCATTATCATTATCATTATCTTATCTTATCATTATCTTATTTATCTTATCATTATCATTATCATTATCATTATCATTATCATTATCATCTATCATTATCATTATCATTATCATTATCTTATCATTATCATTATCATTATCTTATCTTATCTTATCTTATCTATCTTATCTTATCTTATCATTATCTTATTTATCATTATCATTATCATTATCATTATCATTATCATTATCATTATCATTATCATTATCATTATCATTATCATTATCATTATCATTATCATTATCATTATCATTATCATTATCATTTATCATTATCATTATCATTATCATTATCATTATCATTATCATTATCATTATCATTATCATTATCATTATCATTATCATTATCATTATCATTATCATTATCATTATCATTATCATTATCATTATCATTATCATTATCATTATCGTTATCGTTATCGTTATCGTTATCGTTATCATTATCATTATCATTATCATTATCGTTATCGTTATCGTTATCGTTATCGTTATCGTTATCGTTATCGTTATCATTATCATTATCATTATCGTTATCGTTATCGTTATCGTTATCGTTATCGTTATCGTTATCGTTATCGTTATCGTTATCGTTATCGTTATCTTTATCGTTATCGTTATCGTTATCGTTATCGTTATCGTTATCGTTATCGTTATCGTTATCGTTATCGTTATCGTTATCGTTATCGTTATCGTTATCGTTATCGTTATCGTTATCGTTATCGTTATCGTTATCGTTATCGTTATCGTTATCGTTATCGTTATCGTTATCGTTATCGTTATCGTTATCGTTATCGTTATCGTTATCGTTATCGTTATCGCTATCGTTATCTTCATCGCTATCGATACCGTTATCGTTATAGTTATCGTCGTCGCTATCGTTATCGTAATCGTGTCGAACTATTTCGCATATTTTGCTTATAAACCGAGCTTCAAGTCAACCGAAAAAAAAATTTCTCCCATACAAACTTTTGTGACGCTTTTCCGGGAGTTTTCCGACCCTAGTGCCAAATTTTCCAACATTGGAAAATGACAGCTCAATTCATTTCACTTACTATCCTTACAAACCGAATTTCAAGTCAATCGGATGAAAAATAGAGATTTGCATATCGAATTTTCCGGGAATTTTCCTTGTGGGCGGATTTTCCGAAATCGTGAAAGCACGTGCCCAATTATTTTGCATACTTAGCTTATAAACCGACTTTCAAGTCAATCGGATCAAAAACAAATTTTCCCCATACAAACTTTTTGTGACGCTTTTTCCAGAAATTTTCCGACCCTACGGTCGATTTTTCCAACATCGAAAAATGGCATCTCAATTTATTTCACTTACTATCCTTACAAACCGAATTTCAAGTCAATCGGATTGAAAATAGATTTTTGCATATCGAATTTTCCAAGAATTTTCCTTGTGGGCGGATTTTCCGAAATCGGGAAAACACGTGTCCAATTATTTCGCATACTTTGCTTACAAACCGAGTTTCAACACAATCGGATGAAAAATAAATTTTCCCCAAACAAACTTTTTCGGACGCTTTTCCGGGAATTTTCCGACCCTAAGGTCAAATTTTCCAACATCGGAAAATGGCATCTCAATTTATTTCACTTACTATCCTTACAAACCGAATTTCAAGTCAATCGGATGAAAAATAGAGATTTGCATATCGAATTTTCCAAGAATTTTCCTTGTGGGCGGATTTTCCGAAATCGGGAAAACACGTGTCCAATTATTTCGCATACTTTGCTTACAAACCGAGTTTCAACACAATCGGATGAAAAATAAATTTTCCCATAGAAACTTTTCGGACGCTTTTCCGGGAATTTTCCGACCCTAAGGTCAAATTTTCCAACATCGGAAAATGGCATCTCAATTTATTTCACTTACTATCCTTACAAACCGAATTTCAAGTCAATCGGATGGAAAATAGATTTTTGCATACCGAATTTTCCAAGAATTTTCCTTGTGGGCGGATTTTCCGAAATCGGGAAAACACGTGTCCAATTATTTCGCATACTTTGCTTACAAACCGAGTTTCAACACAATCGGATGAAAAATAAATTTTCCCATAGAAACTTTTCGGACGCTTTTCCGGGAATTTTCCGACCCTAAGGTCAAATTTTCCAACATCGGAAAATGGCATCTCAATTTATTTCACTTACTATCCTTACAAACCGAATTTCAAGTCAATCGGATGAAAAATAGATTTTTGCATATCGAATTTTCCGAGAATTTTCCTTGTGGGCGGATTTTCCGAAATCGGGAAAACACGTGTCCAATTATTTTGCATACTATGCTTACAAACCGAATTTCAAGTCAATCGGATGAAAAATAAAATTTTCCCCATACAAACTTTCCCGACGCTTTTCCGGCTTTTCCGGGTGGAATTTTCCAAAACCCCGTCTTAGTACGCACTTTCACCACATAAGGAAACTCCGGTCCAAATTTCAGCCCTCTAGCTCTTACCGTTTAGGCTGTGCGAAAATTGCCAATCAGTCAGTCAGTCAGTCAGTCAGTCAGACAAGTAGTCAGTCAGGACAAACTATTTTATATTTCTGTAATTCTTAATAAACTTTGCAAAATTTCTTGAATGGAAAGAGTCTAAAACTGTAAACAATACAAACTAAAAAAAAAGATTTTATTTTAAGATTTTTCAATCCTTAATCTCATATATATATATTTCTCACCTTGACACCCCCTTAACCACTCCCAATTAGACTGCTCGCTCCACTCATATGTGTGTGTGTGTGGCTATATCAAAGGAAATTAAAAATCTACCCAAAACGCGAGACCCCATCGATGATGATGAATTTATGCGAAAATTTAATTATTCAGCAGCAAACAGAGCAGACGCTGAAAGAGGAGGACAACGACGACGACGATGGCTGAAAAATTAATGCCAATTGGGAGGCGAATGGCAATAAATCAATGCACAAACAAAAAGTTCAGAGTAGCGAGAGGGGAAATGCGTACAATTCGCCACAAAGTTTAATGAAGAATGTTTAAAAAAAAGACGAAATAAATGGCGTTAAATAAAAATATTAAGCTCGGGCAAGAGGCTAAAACGAGGGAGGGGAGATGCCAATTAGTGAAAACTGGGATGTTGTTGACAAGAAATTAACAAATTAAAGAGTCAAAAGGGAGAATTGTTGTTGTTTTGGTTCTTCTTTTAAGTAATTCAATATGTTCAAGCGTTGCCACAGGCTGCCCCGCCCGGGTCCTGCCTCGGACCGCCTGCCTGTTTGATTGGCACTCAAAGCAGGCGGAGGCGAGGAAGGAAGGCACTTGCTCGGCTCTGCCAGCAGCTCTGCTGCGATGACACTTGAAACTTGCTGTAAGAAGGCAGCAGGAGCCAAGCTTTTAATGTTTGAACTTTTTTTTACGCGCCCGCACAGGAGCAGATGGAGTGATATGGGTAGGGGGAGGTGCGCTGATTGCCAGGGAGAGCGACCCGATGCTTGTCATATGACACCAATAAATCGCTTCAATTGCTCTCTGACTGACGCGCTTTCCGTTACCTGTTAACCCCGCAAAGCCAAAGTAATGAAAAAATAGAGTGTCGGGCTAACTGGAGGCAAAGCTGTGCCGGAACTTTTATACCCTTGCCCTAAGCAAGGATTTTTCTCTGGATCTTATAAGATTCTTTGGAAGGACAAATATGAAAGTTACATTTTGCTAAAGTTACATTTTGTGTTGGGACTTAAGACTGATTTTGACCCAGACTCGGCTTCTGATTCGCAAATTTCTTGCGAAAGTGAAGATGAAAGCACGGCTGAGCTTTACTCTTTTTGTCGGGACCACTTCTTTGTTTTGGGAGGAATCAAATGTGAAAAAACAAACAAATAAATTGGTGTTAGTTTTTTAGTAATGAGGTGCTGAAAGGACCCGTCCAACAAATGTATTGTAAGGGTTGATGCATCTAGTTACTGCTACTAAATAGATTTCACTATATTAGCATGTCTCTCTACACAATTGCATTTTGCTCAGTCTCGGACTTTCGAAATCCCAACTATATATTCTGGCTGTATACAACTAAAAATAGAAGTAGAAAATAGAAGAAAAGTCTGATGAAAAGAATTATGGTTATTTCGAACTAAGCAGGTCTTAATTTGATGCCACACAAATTCGTCGTATTTTTTTCATACCTAGAAATTTCTTTTAAATTTGAGCATTGCAAACTTCTGCTCAAAATGAATATACCCATTTTGCAAAATTCCAATACCAAAATAAATGTGTAAATGACGCCCACCCCAAAATGCACTGGCCAGAGGCAGAGTGAGGCGAGTGGATGCGCAAGTGTGTGTCTGCGCTTCATTGGAGCGTAAGTAATCCTTTCAATTTAAACAGCTCCAGCACAACCAACACAGGTGAATAATTGGCTACAATGCTTTGCAAAATTACCGTAAAATTAGCTGACGCAAAAAGAGAGAAGCAGTTAAAAACGTCAAAAGAGTTTGAGTCTCACCTTGTGAGGGCTCAAAAATCGCAAAAAAAAACTGGGGAAAGGCAAAATCCAAAAGCGAATCTCTGTGGGTTTGTCCATCTGAGAATGGGAACTTATTTCATTTACAAATGGGAAGAACTTGCTTTTTAGTATCGTTGCTAGCATCTCTAAGTAGGGTTACCACCTCGGTCGCGTCTCTCGCCCGGCAAGTTATCAATGTCTATTGGACGGGTAAGGGGGAGTACGGGAATCCTTGGAAAGCGGGAAATATGAAAATGCTAAATTTTTTTATATATGATGAACTTTTACATTTTTTTTCCACTTGCATTTTTCATTTGTCATCGCTTTTCGAAGAAGTGGCTCTTGTTCCGGTCGAATCAAAAAAAAGAGCAAATTTTTCGCAACTTATATGGAAAATTAATTTCGTCAGATGCTCTGTCTTTATCGACTCTCATTCGATTCCTCAAATCGGTCCAAACATTCTTCATCACTGAAAAAAGTTTTCCACGTAGGCATTGCTGATGGGGATCGATAAAACTTTTCCAAGGGCAATTGGACAAAACCGTCAGAGCTTTCGAAAATTTTTACCTATTTTATAACGACTGGAAGGTCAATTTGTTTAATTATGGGGATAAAGAAATTGCTTTCGATCTTCTATGTCGTCTCCAAGGTTCAATACTAACAAGTAAGGGAGCTGAGCTTCTTCGGAAGGCAGGAACTCTCCTGTGGTTATGGGGGCGTATGTAGTGAGGTAAAGTTGCGGTACAGTTTAACATGGAAAACCCAGCGCGATCCTGGCTTACTGCGTCCCAAGTCGACTCACACCTCCCCGTGGTAACCCCTGGAAACAGAGCAATGCAGCCGCAAAGCTGCTGGCTAACGTGAGCGGCGACCCTCTCCTTGGGGACAAACAGGGGGCGTCGCATCGGGCTTGGCACCCGATAGGCGTCTTTTTCCAATCGCCAATGAAAACTAACACAATGCCTCGCCAATTACCGCGGGATCTCTTTATTACAAGATTCTATCGCATCTTTGTGAACGCTAAAGCCGGATAAGTGAACGTTGCCTTATCTGTTATACCTGGCATCCACCGGCGTTCACGACAAATCTGGAAGACCCGAGAGAGAATATCGAACAATTGGTTAAAAGCCGTGGTCTTCCAGCAAAGTACGTTCGACTTTGCATGATGACGTTGAGAAGCACACAAAGCTCCGTCAAAATGGGTAAAGACCGCTCCGAGCCTTTCGATACCAGAAGAGGTTTTAGGCAGGGTGATACCTTATCGTGCGACTTCTTTAATCTGCTGATGGAGTACATACTGCGCCAGTGCCCAAATGCTAACAGAACGGGCACCATCTTTACCAGAGATAACATGCTACTTGCATATGCCGATGATATTGACATCATCGGCAAAAGCGAATCTGTGGTAAAGCGTTCTCGGTGGGCTCAAATGCAGGTAGATAGCGGTCTACACAGGTGGTTTGGATTCAGGGGATACAACCAGGTTGTTGGATTTGTTCCGCGTCGAAAAGTTCCGAAGAAGAATTACTCCAAACCGATGTTATTACGGGCTCAATAAGGAGTTCAAGAGCGAGACCTCTCTCGGAAAACGAAAATTGCGCTATACAAGTCGCATCATCCAGTCTTCTATACCCGAAGCATCATGCAAGGGTGAGGCGGCATTGGCGTGTTCGAGAGAAAAGTTCTTCGGAGGATTTATGGACCTCTAAACGTTGGCGGCGAGTTTCGCATCCGAATGAATCGCGAACTGTGGCTCTATGGGGACACTGACCTAGTCAAGCGCATAAAACAACACGGCTCTGATGACTGTACCCGTATGGATGATAACGTTCAACGTGTGTCAACGGCATGCGATAGAGTTGGGAGGCTGTCGAGGGTTCCGCGGTGGGGTGGGTCGCTCGGGACAGAGGAGAGTGGCGGGCATTAGTGGCAGCGGCCGAGACCGTAAAACGGTTGTGATGGCCAAAGAAGAAGAAAGAGGGAGCTGTAGTGAGTGCCCCGACTACAAATACCCTGTTCCTTGATTGTGTTTTCAAACATATACACACCTCACACAACAAAATAACACACAGTAACCGGTACTTCAAAGGCCCCTCCCACAAGAATATAACGGTGTTTTGTCCGATCTTATTGATCTTTTCAGATAGATATTGGGCCTTACTTGATATATATAAAGTTTGGAAGGTCTATCTTAACAAGAAAGAAAGTCGGTCAAGCTCGACTATAACATACTCTGTACCTGTGAAGTGCTGCCCATCACCGTTGCGACCGGTGCTGCCCATAATTGTTTGTTTTTCATTATAACTCGACAGCCGTTCATCCGATCTCTACCATTTCTTTGGCGGATCGATTATTAATCCTAATTACTAAATGTGTCCAGAAGAAACGAATCTTCTATCTAAAAAACTAAATGACGTTTTTTCCAAATTGCGGGGGCGGGAGGAGGCGTGGCAAAAATTCAAAATAAACTCGATCTGCCTGCAAATATAAGAAGCATAAGTCCCATACATGTCAAACTTCTATCTCTTACCATCTCTGAGATCTGTGCGTTCATACGGACAGACAGACGGACATGGCTTTTGCACAAACTTATTATACTCCATGTACCTTTGGTACAGAGTATAAAAATTGTGGCTCTGTCAGTTTTTGCGCTTAAAGGGGGGAGGGGCAGGAATTTTCCAAATCTGAAACAAACTCGATTTGAATCGGGTATACACCTACCTACATGCAAAAATTTGTGGCTCTATCTCTTATAGTCTCTAAGATCGACGCGTTCATACGGACAGATGGACGGAAAGACGGACATGGCTAAATCGACTCGGCTGTTGATGCTGATCAAGAATATATATACTTTATATTCAGGGGGGTCAGCAAAAATGCGTCCATCTTCCCAAAATAAACTCACTGATAAACTAATAAATACCTGTTACATACTTTTGCAAAAAATCGTTTCCATTATCTTCCCCCTTTTTCCATTATTTCATATGTTAAATATTTAGACTATTTGAGACTATTTTGAGAGAAAAAATTATTTTCAACATCACATTTAAAAAATTAAATTAAACACAAACATTAAACAATAGGTTTATATAAATAATTCGAATGAAAATAGACAATGATGCGCCAGGGCTGTTTATAATACAAGAAACAGAGCTCAAGGACGAGATGTTAAAGGCGTGTGAAAGCAATGACGCTTTTTTAAAATGCCATATTTTAGCCATATATCTTGAACTACATTATCCCAAATAGCTAAAGAGCTGATGAAATTAAACGTTTGTCTTATAGTCGTGGCTCCAAGCGAGAGGAAATAGGAAAATAATGAAAATAGGAAATAATGAAAATAATGGAACGATTTTTTCCATTTTTTCCATATAATTAAAATATATATGATTATTAACGTAATCATAAAATTTGAAGAAAATAATCCAATTTAATCATTCATTTTAAACAAAATAATCTAAATAAGAAAAAATAACAATAACGGTAAACTAATAATGCCTCTCTCAGAAATTTCGATCGTTGATGCTGTGTCAAATGAGAGAGACTTTTGTTGACTTTAGATCTAAAGTACTTGTCATCCTTTCCGGTTTGCAACCCGTCTTTCAATAGAGTCATTACACTGTGAATGTGTGTACCAGAGATCTGCAAGAGTGCCTGTTTTCCTGATTCGAGTATACTTGTTGTAAAAGCGTCTTGGGTATGGTTTGCTAATCAAACTATGAGGTCAGTTCATATCAGGGATGCAAACCGATCGGAAAAAAGGACTGGTTCGGTTCAGTGGTTCACAAAATTTTGGAACCACCGGTTCGGTTTAGTACATGGTTTTTGAAGACAATTGAACCGCGGTTTCGGTTCGGTTCAGTGGTTCAGTTTAAATTTATAATATAGTTAATGAAATTCCGATCTTTCGAATGTAAGGCAATACCAAAAATACCGAAATCCTGTTAAATCTTAAACAATAAAGGCCTTCTTTAAGTATACCGACCCGTAATTCCGCCGAATCTCAACTCCTAAAGCCAATACTTAAGGATAACGTACCAAAATTAGCTTAAATCTGTCCGGAAAGTTATTTTCTCCGAACTTTCAAAGAGATGCTGTCCGAAAAGTGTCCAAAATAGCATTACTGTTCAAGGATCGTTAATAATTTCGCCGGGTCGCAAGCTTTAAGTCCCGGATTATCCCTAAATCTGCGCGGAAAGGTATTTTTCTAAACTTTTGAAAATTTTTTAAAAATCTTTTATGTTGTTGGATCGCTCTCTAGTTCACCATATCTGATTTCTTAAAACACTTCTTTGAGTATATAGCAGCTCGTAAAGTCATATTTTTGGACGTTTGAAGTTGCGGCAAGTTCAAAAAGAAATTAAAAACTTTTTTTTGTCTAAGCATCGCCCTTAAGTATTGATGTAACATAAAGTTCGGTCCGTTCGGCTAGAACGCACTATAAAGAAATAGTTTTTGATTGAATTTTAGAGGTATTATGCCCCAGGTTTTCGTTTAAGCATACTCGATTGATGTTTAGCTCATCCATTAAACATAATATATTTTGTCAGGAAAAGCTGTATCATTTTAAAAAGCGTTTTAAAATGCCAAAGCTCACCTTTTTCTCGAACTTTATTACATTTAAAAATTCTAAATTGAATCCTAGACAACATTTGAATAGTCGGATATGGTGGCTTCTAAAGTTGGATTGAGGTGAAGAAACACGACAGAATAATGAGAATTTAATCTTGTAAAAGAAATGGAAAACGCGACGAAGGAATGTAATCCGATGACAGGCGTTGGGCAAACTCGTCTGTGATTTGAACCAAACCGAACAATTTTGCTCTGTGGTTTTCGGTTCGGTTCAGCATTTTAGAAGGGACGCCAGTTCGGTATGCGGTTCGGTTTTTCAGCTGGAATTAGCGGTTTGGTTACGGTTTGGTTCGGTTCTGTTTAAAACCGGTTTGCATCCCTGGTTCATATACTCACTAAGATCGTACTAGTAATTCAGTGATTGGTCTTTGTTTTGAGCGGGTGTCTAATTTACTTGTTCCTGCTTTGAGCGACACCGCACGATGCTTTCGTCTTTGAGTGAGCACTCGCATGCAGACTTTGCTGGTTACATGCCAATTTTACTCAGACAGCAAAGAGAAATACGCAAAATACTCCGTGTTTTGAGCACACATTCTTGAGTATTGCTCTTCGCATTTGTTGGTTTCTAAAGCACGCGTCACGTTTGCCTACTCAGGGTAGGGAAAGGCATATCCGACTTAAATAAGTATGTATATTAATAAATTTATTAAAGATCCATACAAAAAATATTGCTTGTGGTATAAGAATAATACGCATATGTAAGTCTTTTCCACGAACGACGCAAAATTGCAAAAACAATACCCACAGAATTCGGTTCTGTTGACGTCGACGTCAAAGCTGGGATGAATTTGACAAGAAGTGAAGGAAACGATGAGAAGCCGAAGACATATCAGAGAGCAGACAATCAAGGTAACCATTAAACAAATTTCCACAAATTTCCATGTAAACAAATAAATGAGAAAGCGATAGATAGAAAATGAGTTGCCTGAATTGTTGGTGGATAATTTCACACTCAAATTTTACGGTTCCCTGTTTGTATGAGTATTTCCAATACGATACGCGAGTGTTTTCGGCACTTAAGTGCGAGACGCAAATATGCCGCGAGTAGAAATACTACTGTATACATTTTGTTGAAGTAGTCGGCATACCCGAGTGCGAAAATATCAAGTACTTATGCAGTGCACTTGCAGTTGCGGTGCACTCGTGCAGATCTCTGGTGTGTACTCATAAAATGATGAACGAAGTATAAATAGCATTCAGGGAACGTTTCATTTTCGTTTAGATTGTCGTTCAGTTCATTCTCTTGATCTTTCACAAAGCTCTAAATCGTTTTGTCAACTTCATCTTCTCTTTCCTTGATAAAATATTGCTTTAAGCTCGGCCATTTTTTTATTGACCGCTCGATTTCTGGAAAAAAGGTCATCTATTTGGTCACCGCATGTCGCAAAACGTCTTCGTACTCCATATCAAGATCATCGAAACACTGCTTTAGAACGTCAACGGATTTGGCACTCATCGAAAATTCAGCGAATATTTTCAACACCAGAGTTTCCAAGTCCAATGATAAAGCTTTGCAGGCATTTCTACCAGCATTATGGCATTTCAATTGCCTTTAATTAATTCGCGAGGTCAGCTTCTGATAAACGGATTCAATAATTCACGGGTGAATTATCTGCTGTTAGGAAGTACATTTTTTTGATTTTGGGGTGGCGACTTTTCGAGCTTATCATTAGCTGATCGAATAGCGATTATGAAGATTCGTTACTATCTTCGTAAAAATCGAGCATTTTGTCTTTGACCCCAAATTTGATGTGAAAATATCTGACTGCAGTTTCGTGTGTATTTGTGTGTAAGGATGTCTTCAGGCGCGTGAACGGTAAACATGTCGTAACTCTGTACGCGGGAAATTTGAATTTAGTTAATTCATACTTAAAAGGTTGAGATTTAGCAAATATGTGTATCCAAAAAGTGAGCAATGAAACAAAGTTCTTAAATTAAATTTCAATCATGGTGAACGCATCTGACCACCAACTTACACCTGAGATAAGGGAAAAGTCTAAACATTTGACTTTAGATGAAAAAGATTACTACTTTTACCCTAAAAATCATCCATTACGTCGCTAGCATTTGCAACACTTAAAATTCCCCATCCTCTCAGAACGCTTCGCTGGATCAAACCCCCTTCCCAAGTTCTGTCTTCTCAGCTGCTTCAGAAATAAAAGACAACTGTTTCATCAATATTTCAAAGCTATTAACGCTTATGATGCTTTCAACTAATGAGCTATGACATAAAAAGGTTTACCCAAAACAAACTAGTACAAAATGCCTCGCTCCCGTCAATCTCTCCCCATTCCCCATAATTCTGAAATAAAAAAAAGACTTGCAAGAAGCGGTTCTTTTTAATGACAAAACCTCGACAAAACCTCATCGCCCTCTTTTCTACTCTCAACTCCAGCTGCTGCAACGAATTTGATAGATCTATTTGTAGTTCCCCCGCCCCTTCCACGACTCATAACACTGCCTGTTAAATGCGACAACTTAAAATCCCATTTGATGCACTCTTTTATACTTATAGAGATGCACGACCCGCAGTAGTTGGCCAGAGCTCGAGTTTTCCGTTGCTCCTCTGCTTCAATCTTCATAAACTTGACGAAAATCCCAACGAACCAACGAACGAAAAACGAAAAATTATGTTCCATTAATGGAGCGAATGTTTCCTTTTATGGCATGGCATATAAAATGTAAACTACTTAAGCATCAGACTTGCAACTTGTGTGTGTGTGAAGTGGAGGGGTGAGGCAGACTCTAGCTAGATTTTTGAGTACGTCGTCATCACTGCTGACGTCGACAACGTCTGCTCCTGTGTCTCGCCTTGGGGGCAGACGCAGGCGCCCTGTCTCATTATGTTGCATGTGACACTGTTAATGATTATGTGAGTGTGCACGCCCTGCTTGTTACTGTACACTCAAAATAAATATACTAGACATTCTATGAAATGTTTATTTGAAACAAGTCAATAATTAATCATAAAAACTATTCGCGCATATCTGGCTTAAGTTTGAGAAAATGGTCAACGCTTAATTGTATAATAAATCGAAAATTTGAAATTAAATTGATATGCATACAGTTTCACTCTAACAATTCTTTGGTCTTACTTTTCTCACACAAACTCGCTATATTGTGTATCGTTACTCTTCACAGTGGGCGAAATTGCCAATTTATTATAAATACATAACTACAAAGAAGCCAGGTGGCTCAGCGGCTAGTGTGCGCGACCGCTGTGCAAGAGGTCGTGGGTTCGATCCCGCCTCGGAACATCTAATGAAAAGTTTTTCTTGAATAAACTTTACACCCGATCACCCCTCTCTGCTGTTGGCGCCAGCTTTGTAGTAATTAGCCATAAAAAGCTTCTCAAACTTCCGTTCGGATTCGGCGTTAAACTGTAGGTCCCTTTCTCTTGTGCGACAATGTGCCAAGCCAGTTTACATTTACATAACTATACAATAAGTTCAGAAACTAATGGAAAATATCCGATCCAAATGAACCGAAATTATTACCTTTTGTTGACTGCAGTCTGTTAATCCCGCTTTACTGGGGCTTAAACTGTCTTTATAAGAGAGATGTTGCCAGACTGTTTAGAATAAAAACCAGTAAGAAAGTCGGTCAAGCCCGACTATAATATTCTCTGAACCTGTGGAGAGCTGCCCATCACCGTTGCGACCGGTGCTGCCCATAATTGTTTGTTTCCGTATATCGTTCGAATATCGTTCATCCGATCCTTAAAAATCTTTCAGCGGATCGATAAAGAATCCCGAATACTAATTATTTCCTGATGGTTCGAACCGTCTATCTATAAATCTGTGGGAGATATGGCGTGGTCCGTCCGTCTGTCCGTTTGAACAAACAGATCTCGGAGATGGTAAGAGTTAGAGGTTTGACAAGTATGGGACATATGCTTCTTATACTTGTAGGCAGATCAAGTTTATTTTCAATTTTTGCCACGCCCCCGCAAATTGGAAAAAAGTCATATCTCCCGCAGTTTTATAGATAGAAGGTTCGTTCCTTTTGAACATATTTAGTAATCAGTCCGACGCATCGGTCTGTTTGTTTCTAGGCAAACTAGTCCCTCAGTTTTGAAGCTATCGATCTAAAATTTTTCACTGAGTTACCTTTTAGGCAGTGTTGCCATTTTAGCTATTTTGTTGCTAGATGCTATTAGCTATAAGTCTAGCAACTTTTAAATTATGTTTAGCTTATGCAAGCAATTTTTTAATTTTTAAGACGAAGTGCGAAATAACGCCTATAAAATTGGGTTAAAACCTTTGCTATAGAACTTCCCCTGAGTAAAGAGTCTCAGAAGTGAATTTCGGAGTGATAATTATATAATTTTAGGCATAATCATTAGAAATTACTTTAGTTCATGAGTGATTTCGGTAGAGATTCAAGATGCTTAGTACTTCACCTTATGCGTAAAAATCATTGCCTGTACTATATTCATGACCGAAGAGCAAGTAAGTTAAGCCATGTTTTTAAGACCAACTTTTCAAATCAGCGCTAATTTCAGTACTGATTCGGTACTGAGCCACCTGAAGGGTTCTATCCACAGTAGTGATAGTCCAATGAAAACATATAGGGTGGCTTCAGTCTTTATATTCTTTCAAAGAAATTGACTACTATGAATTGTCGCAAAATATTTTTATTCATTATAATGAGCCAAAAACTCAAATATTGCTTATATGGACGAAGTCACTAAGTTCCGGTACATAAGTCTCATTACTGAGATCAGCATTTTTTTGCGTTTCAGCTTTCGTTTTCCTAGATTCGGGTTCGACTCGGACTCCAAACAAAAAGAGAGATTGTGAATTCATTGCAGGACTCTGTCTTTTTTGAAGAATTTGTTAGTCTTATCAACTTGAAAAGTAATTTTGGTAATTGTCACGTATTAAAACCTGTGCTCAAAAAATTCCAAAATAATTCCTTGGATACACCGCACATTATGAAGAATTATCATGCGAAAAATTCACTGGGTTCATTCATGGTTTCTTTTAAAATTAATGTTGAAGTTCGCTGATGCAGTACCGAAATGTGCTTAACTATACTAGACAATTACCGTAATAAGTTATTGTTGGATTTTAGTCTCAAAAACACTATTTTTAAATTTTTAGCTATTTCTAGCAATTTTTTTGCGCAAATTTATCAGCTCTTGGAACCCTTATTTTGGTGGTTTGCAGACCTAATTTAAAGTATTTTTGTATTCGAAACTGATTACAAATTAATTTTTTACAAGTATCGGTTGGACTTCAGTCCGAAAAGAACAGTTTTTTAAGTTATTATTTTTAGCTTTTTATTTTAGCAATTTTTTTTTATTTTTAGCTATTTCTTGCAATTTTTTTTTTTTTAAATCTGGCAACTTTTGAGTCTCATGTTCTGGCAACACTGCTTTTAGGTGCACACTAAACATATTTCGAAGATCGGATGATCACTTCTTGTAGCTGCCAAACAAATTGTTCCAATCACACAAGACATAAAGCTTATAAAGTAAGTCATTGGTCACTAAAGACGAAGCCGAATTTAGCATTGCTTTCTCGTTTTAGTTTTGAACTAATTTGACAGGTCTTGAAGACCCAACTCAGTTAGGAAAACGACTTTCGGTTCTAATTCCAGACGGTTATGTTCGGCTGAGATGTTCACGCTTAAGGCCTTGACGGACTTACGACGTTAGTAATTTAGCATACGCCAACACATTTTGCGTCAACGTGGAACGTATGCCTAGTGTGACCAGATGACAAGCGCTTTACGCTTGTGCTTCTGCCATGATAGCAATAGCTATCCCGCAAAGCCTTAAAACTAGTTCGGCAATCAGCAAGTGTCACATATTGGTAGAAATTTGAATCAATTTACACAAAGTGTTAGTCTTTCACACATGTTTCAAACCTTCTTTTTGAACAAGCCCGGGCGCTTCACTCCTAGCCTTGTTAGCAAAATTTAAGTCCGAATTTTTGGGACTCTTTTCTAAGTGCGTAATGCCAAATGTAAAGTGCAAGGATATTGTTACGTCTGTTCTTCTTCCCTCAATTTTTGTATGAAACTTAACGTTACGTCAAATATCGGTCTAGGCCTTTACCATTTAAGCTTTAACACCAAGCTCTTCTTCCAGAATCCAAACTTATGTCATATCTTTAGGGTCATAGGGCCTAGACGGACTTCCGGCGTAACGAGAAGTTTCATACTAAAATTGAGGGAAGAAAAAGCAGACGTAACGATTTCCTTACAGTTAACATTTTGCACGACGAACCTACAAATTTAATTTTTCGCTTAACAGCGCATATGTGGACTCAATGTTAATAGGCTTTGAGCATTGTCTTCACACAATATTCAGTCACTCTTCTTCGTCATGTAAGTCATCAGTAGTAAACTAACTGTTGACAGTCATAACCAAACAGTTTTCATATCAATTGGTACCATGAAGCGAAGTTGCCAATCTTTTTTTTCAAAACAAAACACTGCTGATCAAGTAGTTTTTCCAACTTTATTTGTCGGCATAAATTGTTGTAAAGTCTGGTCACACTAGACCAACGTTCCACGTTGTTTAAATACGTGGCGGCTAAATTACTTACGTCGGAAGTCCGTCTATAGCTTTAAGTGCTTTAGCTGGACGTTGATGACCAAATTTAGAGTAAATTAGGAAGCTCTTGAGTTTAAAATGGAGTTGCATAAAGTTACTTTTTCTAATTTGTGGACTATGACCTCTTAAAATATTCGTATGAACTTTTAAATATTAGATTTCTTTAAACATTTTATTAACTTCCAAATCTTTATTCAAATCGATGTATTATAATTTAGAACACTTCGGTGAAATGAACCAAACCGGTTCCAAGTAGGACTTTCAGTTTGCTTCGTCAAGTTTGCAAGTACAACGGTTCGGTGTACAAGTTCGATTAAGCGGCATGCATCTTTTTGCGGGCAAATATTTCTTCGAGTGCATCAATTCTCCATACTCAGTTGTTCATTCGTTTCCTGAGTCATAGCCTGACTTCCCTTTTCTGTTCCAACTGAAAACTCCACCGCGTGACGTGAAAATCTTGGAACAAATGTTTTGGTTCCCACTTGATGAAAATCCCTACATGCCTTCTGGCGAACAAACGATAGACCAGTGGGTTGTGCCGGCGTTGAAACTTCCATTATAAATACATAAAATCAACAAGAAATGGAAGACACATTTTTATTTTGCCTTGCGGCTACATGAATGAATACAAGCGTTTGTTGTGTGACATTTGTTTGTGTCTGCCTAAATTTGATTTTGTTTAACAACAAATTCGTAAAAGTAACAAACTTAACTAATTGCCAGTTTGTCGTTTTGTTATTTCGTTGTTGAGTGCTGGGGGTAAAAAAGTCTTAAAATTCCAGTAAACCACAACAAAACAGTTTTCGAAAATGCTGTGGGAAAAGTTCACAGTTGTTTGGTCTCACATCTTGATGGGGTTTTAATTGTTTGTAGCCGCCAATTTAAGGGCTTTTGCCTTCTGATCGGTTGGGGAATGGAATTAGTTGGCTTTCAACTAGGCAGCAACTAACAGGTAATTGTTCAAATTGTGTGGGTGTAACGGCCTGAATAGTTAATGCGGGAATGGTCTGGACTTAATTGGTAGTAATATGACTTGTCTACAGCTGTCAATTAAAAGTTGGTAAGAGAGTCGGGATGTGTGATTAGAGGAATGATTGGGAAACTAAAGCAAAACTCAACAAAATTCTTTTCGTTTCACCGGGCTGGCAGGTTCTTTCAGAATTTTAATTTCTGGTCAAATATTTGCTTAACAAATTTTGTCTCACCTGTTTCCCGCTCTTTCTCTCTGTCACGCAAAAACTTGTCCAGGCCATAAATCAAAACTCAGCTAATTACGCAACAAAGAGTCAACTCCTCGCCAGCTGAATGCTAATTAAAAAGATGCCGGACCGCCCCCACATCCCAGCACCTACCCTGAAAGGACCTTTTGACTGCCCAACATAGCTCGGGCAAAGTCAGCTAAATTTTTGGCCATTAACCATAATCCGAAATCCATAGAAATCCTGCAGCTAAAATCTGTGGGCAATGAAACGCAATCGAATTGCAAATTTATGTAACACGAAACAGGACTCTAGCACCTCGTAGACGTAATTAATTCGATTATATTTCATTGATTTCAGCTTGGGCCATAGAAAATAAAATTTAATTGAAATGCCGAACGTAAATCAAGTTGGTCAACTGGGAGGGAGGACTGAAGGCGGCGACAGCTCCGGCTATAATGGTAAACAAAAAATCAACGTGACAGGAAAGAAAATTAGCAAAAGTTTCTCTCGTTGCCTGGTGTGTCCTTGTCCAAGCAAAAAAAAAAAAAAAAAAACCAACAGGAAGCCTTAAGCTGCTTTCACTGGGGAAGCTGTTGCCTTCCCCCCAGGGGCGCGAATTTAGTCGCTTTGGTCTGCTGTCAAAGAGATGGCCAAACAAGAGTTTCATTTCCTATGGACATTGATTAATCATGTTTTTATATATATACAGGATTTTATGTAATTTTTTTGGCAATACGCACGACTGGAAGTTGTTGTTATTGTGCATTGTTGTTATTACTTATTATTATTATTGGTGGGCCTCATTTTTAATGACGCTGAGAGGGAAAAACCCAAAATTTTATGAGCTGAAATCTCAGCCAAAAAAGGAAGCTCAGTCTTAATGAAGAAAATGTGGCTTATAAAATTTCTTTTTTCCAAAGAAGCAGCGCAAAAGAATGTACTTTGATAGACGAAAGTTAAGGCAGAAACTAGCGCGAGATAACTTGGAAATATGGAATATAGAGCAAAGAGTGAAAAGAAAATATCGCATATTCCGATATTTGATAGTCAAAGTCATATGACGATAAATTGTGATTCAATTTAAAACGAACAAGAAAGGGAGCTGTAGTCGAGTGCCCCGACTCCAAAATACTTTGTTAACTATTTAATGCATATAATTTTAACATCGCTAGGCGGGACCTAGGAATTGAATTTTGAGCTATGGTTTCATGGCGAAATTTTCTTAGAATTTACCGTAGATTACGTTTCTGCTAAACGCTTGGTCGATTAAAAATTTGACCCGCCCTAATGTTCATGTCGATCAGGAAAGTGTCATAGGCTATGTCTCATGTCTTTGGTCCAAAAGCCGCGAAATTCGCAAAATCTACGGTTCATCCGATTGCAATCAAACTTTGGGGTGTGGTTGAACGCTTGCCTGGCACGGTTTTTAAGTTGAAGAAATTTGCAGAAAATAGTCAAAAAACCGCGAGCCCAGGTTCAGGTTCGAACCCGAAAACATGCGTGTAAATTGAAAGAAAATTAAAAATTTTATTCATAGAAGAGTCTTGATTCTTTTAGTATAATATTAAAGTTTAGTTTAAGTTAATCGTTAATATGTCTTCCATTAATTTTTCATCTTTGCTGGCTCTTTGGCTGGATAACACAAACCTTAGAAAAAGCGCGATCGACTGATACATGTGTGGCAGGAACAGCTTTTACTACAAATGCGACATTTTTAAGTTCCTTACAATGATAGTTTTCCAAAATCTTCAAGGCCCTCTTCTGGTCTAGGCGACTAAATTTGACCTGTTTTTTAAAAACTTGTAAAAAACAATCGGAAAAAAATTTTGAAGTTCTGTTGTTTGTATTTGGTTGTTTAATTCATTAAAAACAATACAATAATTAAAAATCTCTGAGTGCGAGGCTGTTCAAAAGTGCTCGGCCTCGAAAAAAGTGTCTTACAAAAAAAGGTGAGTTGACGGTTCGCAGCTTTCCGGTTGTCACCGTTATAAGAAAGCAAAGCGGAAGACGACAGATTGGTTGGTATGAATGCCTTTACGGCCCGAAGCAGAGCAATGAAGAAAACATTTAATTTGTTATAATAGCTACTATTTGAAAATGAGAAATCGATTTTTGAGAATTTTTTTGCAGTCTGGTGAACAAAAAAATGGTAAAAAAAATTGTTTTTCCAATGACCGAGGTTCGGGCCATAGCCACGTGAATTCGGCTTCCATTAAGCCCTACATCATCAAAATCGGTTCAGTAGAACTTGAGAAAGCTGCGAACCAGTTTGAAAAACGGTGTTCGAGAAAACGCTATATATGCGAAAGAATTCCGAATTTCAAAAAATCCTATCTTATCTAAAAAAATTAAAAGAAAAAAAAATCAAAAAAAAATTTTCGTAAATCATAAGACAATTGTACCAAGTTGATTAGAAATCGCTGGGAAGAAGTTGCGCTTCTAATAATCTTACAGATTTTTTGTAACTTGGATGGAACAACTTTTAGGGCCATTTTTTCAAGTTCCTGTTTTTTGAATTCAGGTGGTTCTTACCCATTTACATAGATCGTACTCAAAATGACCAATGCATATTCAACAAATCCACGTGGATTTGCAAAAACATGAATATGAGAAAACGGCCCTAAGTTTTATATCTTTTATATCTGCAGAGTTTTTATTCAGAATTTGTTCAAAGTTAGTAGTCGCTCGCAGATTTTGAATGTCGAACTCCAACGCTTTACGCAGTCAAGCACTGCCTTGTTAAGATCTTCCAATCGAAGCAGATTTCGCAACTTCTTACAAAGAGTGCGAATCTTTGACATATCCTTAAAAAAATCATTGTCAATCAAATTTTTATTGAACCGAACCCTTTTTTAATATTTTTTGCTCCGGTTCAGGTTCAGTTCCGGCCGGGATAAAATTGTTTGCTCCGGTTTGGGGTCGGTTCAGACTTCCCATGAATTCCGCGGTTCAACTCCGAACCGGTTTGCAGCCCTGATCTAAATTGAATAAGTGGGCGGGAAATCGCCATAAAACCGCGAAATTTCAAAAACTATACCGTTTATTGAGTGGCCGGGTGGCTCAGCGGCTAGTGTGCGCGACCGCTGTGCAAGAGGTCGTGGGTTCGATCCCGCCTCAGAACATCTAATGAAAAATTTTTTTTTTGAATAAACTCTACACCCGGTCACCCCTCTCTGCTGTTGGCGCCAGCTATGTAGTAATTAGCCATGCAAAAGCTTCTCAAACTGCCGTTCGGATTCGGCGTTAAACTGTAGGTCCCTTTCTCTTGTGCGAAAATTAGAAATGCACAAGCCAAGAGATTGAGAGAGGCTCGGCTTTGGCCTTTGGGGCTGTGTCAAGCCATTAAAAAAAAAAAAAATACTGTTCATCCGATTGCAATAAAACTTTGGGAAACGCTTGCCCGCGAAGGTTTCTAATGTCCAAAAATCGCGAAATTTCCAAAATTACCTTATGAGTATTTATGAAAGCACTTAATGCTTATAAATATTACAATGCATGCGTTGGTAAATGGAAACTATAGATTACACGGTCCAAAAAATTGCGAAATTTGCAAATTTTTGATGTGAGCATGGATTATTGTGAAGATTTGATTAGGCGGCAATTGTAGACGGGTTAATAGGAGGTATTAACCAAACGGTCAAGTCATAAAATTTGCAGAATATTCATGATCGTAGATTATCATGAAGACGTGTATATAGAGGAAAGATCGAACAGTCCAAAATGATTATATCGATTTGCAGCCTGCACTAGCTTGAATATAATCGCTCTCATAAGAATCATAAGAACCGGGCGCCGACGGGTATTCAGCTAGTTTATAATATTATTAAAATTACAGTAAATATCGGTTATATGACGAATCGCTTGTATGCAAAAAATCCACATTAGAAACATTATGCGCCAATTTACTATGAGAATTTAATTGCTTGCATTCAAATCGCTTATATGCAAATATCGCTTGTATGCTAACTTTTTCACCAAAATTGAAATTTTTCAATACAATTTTTTTTTATTATTTTATTTTTTAATTACCCTTACTTTTTTAAGAGATTTTCAAGAGATTGAGAGAGGCTCTGCTTTGGCCCCTTGGGGCTGTTGTCATCTTGACAAGCCGATTTTACTTTTACTTTTACTTTTTTAATAGGTTGAAAGCGAATTTTCCAACATTGTTCCCTCAAATTCAATTATCGATTGACTTTTCGTCGATAGCTAAATATATGACTCTGTAATAATAACTGTAGCAATGTCGCGACTTATTATAATTTCTAAGCATATCGTTCTTAAATGACTTAAAACCAAACAACAATCTAAAGATGCTTGCTGAGAAGTATAAATTAAGCGTCAGCACCATTTCGCGCATTAAAAACAATGCAAGTAAGGTCCGTGAAGTCACCAATCCTGACAAGAAAACGGATAGAAAAAGCACACATGTTCACTTGGAAGCAGCATTGTTGTCCTGGTTCAACCAAATCCGCTCTACAAATGGAGTTGCTAGTGGACCAGTCTTGCTCGCTAAGGCACAGGAGTTCGCTATACACCTCGATGAAGACTATGCACAAGATGGGAGCTCGCTTCAGCGTTGTTGCTAGCAAAACTCTTTTAACTTCGCAAAGATTCACGGAGAACGCACTGAAAATAGTACAGCAAGTGCTGCTGCTTTTATCTCTGATCATTTGCCGCATATTCTGGACAAATTCAGTCCAGAATGCATATTTAATGCTGATGAAACTGGATTGTACTACAAGGCACTGCCTATCGGAAACTACAAAGGCAAGCATGAAAATCCAAAAGGATTCAAAACCCAGAAGCAACGCCTCACATTGCTTTTACTGTGCAATGCAACTGGTACATTTAAACGAGCTTATTGTATTAGATGCCAAGCCCCGGCCTTTTAAAGGAAGAGAGGTGCCACTGCCGTATTATAGCAATAGAAGCGCATAAATGACGAGCATGATTTGGACACAATCAACACATTTGTTTGAATATAGACAATGCTCCTTGCCACAATACAGAAACGGAATTCTCGAACATAACAATTCAGTTTTTACCACCAAATACTACTGCAATTATACAACCATTGCAACAAAGAATTATTAATTGTTTTAAGAAGGTAGACTTGCAAAAGTTGAGAGTAGAATAGGTATACAAAAGCAATAAAATTATTTATTTCAGGCTGGCATTGATCAAATTCCAGATTCTGATATGGCTGCTAAGACAGACGCAGAGGGCGAAAACTTCGGATGGTCCAATCTAGTCGGCGAATAGATTCAATGCTTCAATGGTCTGGCCTGTATTGGAACTATTTCGGACGTGGATATTATTGCAAACGTATTAAAGGAAAATGAGAATCCGATTCAAGATGAGGAGCATTTGGCTCAATCTGATTTCAATACAAATCATCCCTCAACCAAAGAGGCTCTACTTAGCTTAGATTCGCTGAGCGACTCCTATTTTTCTAATAATATAAGCGCTTTAGAGGCTTTTGAATACATTATCTTAGAAAATGCTGAAAAAATAAATACCACACGAAAATAACAGATTTCTTTAAGTAAAGTCTTTGCAAAGTTAAAAGAGTTTCGCTTGCACCAACGCTGAAGCGAGCTAAAATTAATGACTGAATTCTTGGATATTCGTTATTGATGCGATATTTGAAACGAAGTTTGATTTTAAGTTGTTGTAATATCTAAATAACAGATAAGGGTCATTCCATGTGAACTCAGCCACCCAATTTTTATTTATATCAAAAACCAAAATTTCTATCCCCGCTTTAAAGATCTACACGTCGAGAGTATAATCCTATTTTTTGAACATGAATAACTGATTGCTTATATGCAATTTTGTTGCTTACAACCGATAACTGCTTATATGCCAATATCGCTTATATGCAAAAATATTGCTGCATTATAGCTTTTGCATACAAGCTATATTCACTGTATATTAAATTAATTAATTTAAATTATATTAATTCAAATATAAATGTAGAAAACATAAAGCGGAATCTACGATCTACAAGCTTTACATTCTCGAAGATCTCTTCGTCTCTTACGAACAAATGTTCAGAAGGACAGTCAGACGGTCATGGCGGATAATACTTATTTTGTTAACCATCCGACGCCTTGTTCGGGTTTTTAGACTTTTTAAGACCGTTTTGTAAAGAAAATACACACAAAACCGTTTCGGGTATTCATTTTGTAAAACAATTTAAAAAGTGTTCTCCTCATTGAATTTCTTCATAACTTCCTTTCGCCCCATTTAAGTAGGTCGAAACATAAATCATGCGAAATAGTTATTGTCGTCCGAGATAAAGCACGAATTGGCTTTGCCTTTTGCTAAATTAAAGCCCATTTAAGCCCTGCGGTGATTGTTGGCTATTAATTATGAGCGTGGGCAAATTAAAAGATGCGGCTCAACCGCAAACTCACAGAGATTCAGTCTGATTTCATTATAATCAATGAGTGCATTAGTCCCGGAGCCCACAAATCCAAACTTTGCCGTGTGTGTGGGTGAGTGAGTGTGCGTCTGCAAATGGCTAATTAATAGGCAAAATTCCAAGAGCAAATTGTCCTAATAATTAGGCATGCACAAGTGCCCCAAATGTCCTCACTTGCCCCCACTGCCTTACCATCTCTATGGATATCCCTTGGTTTGTGACCATCATCCACCTTCATTTGCATTAATTGCCGTTAAGTCGTTGCGCCCTGCCTTGACTGACTGACTGACTGGCTGGCTGGCTGGCGGCAATTCGGTTGTGGGCTTTGCAGGAATCTATATCCTTGCACTTGCATTTAGTGCAAATTTGTCGCTCTGCCTTCTGTCATCGTCAATTAACAACATTGTGGAAGAGCTTTTAGGTGAGGCGCTGCTTAAGCTGGGGATAGTATTAATGGGCCTTTGGGCGTTATTGGAAATATTAACAGACATGTTTTTGAGAGGAACGGGGTCCAGAATGTCAAATGAAAATGTGTATAATAGTTGAGAGCATCGATGAGGTGAATTGAGCTTGTAATTGATATTAAAGTGCAGGGGTTATGGGTGTAAAGGTGAGTGTAGCTTAGAAGTTTTAGTAATGGGGTAAATGGCAGAGCATTGGGGAATGTAGGAAACTAGTAGAGAAAAACCAAAAATATGTTGAAACTGTAATAAGCCATGTAAAAGTGCAGTTCACATTAGTAGCCTTCCATAGAGAAGCAGAGGCAGTAAATAAATAATTACTGAATTGACAAATCAGTAACATAAACCTTAATATATTTCCAAGACCTGTTTTCTTACAAACTCTACTGAACAAAGAAGGTAACGAAAATTCAAGAACTTATTTTTTAGTACTCATGAGACACTTGCAAAAAACATCTGGTAAAGAGGGTAAAGCGATTTGAAAACGACTGTTCAAAGCGTATCAGATTTTATTTATGCGATTCTCTCAAAAAAAAAGGAATTATCAATTTTAAACTATTGAGTATCATTTTTTTTATATTTTCGAATGTCGCAAAATTATATTTCGAGGATATCAAATTGATAAACACAACAAGAAAAAAAGTCGGTCAAGCCCGACTATAACATACTCTGTACCTGTGAAGTACTGCCCATCACCGCTGCAACCTGTGCTGCCCATAATTGTTTGTTTTCCTTATAACTCGACAACCGTTCATCCGATCTTTACCATTCCTTTGACGGATCGATAAATAATCCTGATTACTAAATATGTCCAGAACGAACCTTCTATCTATAAAACTGTGGGAGATATGACGTTTTTACCAATTTGGGGGGGCGGGAGGTGGCGTGGCAAAAATTGAAAATAAACTTGATCTGCCTGCAAGTATAAAAAGCATATGTCCCATATGTGTCAAACCTCTATCTCTTACCATCTCTGAGATCTGTGCGTTCATACGGACAGGCAGACGGACATGGCTTTTGCACAAACTTATTATACTCTATGTACCTTTGGTACAGAGTATAAAAATAAAAAAAAAAATATAAATTTTTGTGTTTTAGTAGTTAGGTCGGCTATTTCTGGGACGGCCCTCGTCCCTATTCACCACAGGGTGAAAAGATATAGCTCTGCTTATTTATTCCAATGGAAACTTGATTTTATGTTTGTATGCGACCATTACAGCCCCTTTTATAGGGTTGGAGATGCTTCTGCCTGTTACATACTTTTGCACAAACTTAATATACTCTGTGTACCTCTGGTACAAAGTATAAAGACACTTAGGGCCGATTTCACATCTTCTAGATAGCTGCTATGTGTAAGTTAAACTCACAATTTACTCTTTTTTTTTTTTTGTTAGTTTATGTGAGAGATAGCTCTATGTAGAAGATGATAAATCGGCCCTAAGTAGAAAACACAAACTTTTGTATAATTAACTAATGCAAATGCTGACATGTCACAGAGATGCAGTGATGTAAATTTTGACGGTCTGACACTTAATCAAGCTGGAATTTTTTTTGATTCCATTCCATCAAAAAAAGTCACAAATGCGTCATTACATACTTACATTACAGTATACTCGGTCACACTTTCCACAACTATGCAATCAAGTTGACCACCTCTTAAATGTAAACCAATTGACAGCCATTGTACCATTATGCTGGATGTGTATTAAACAAAAATGGTCGCTAATTGCATATGAGCAATTTAATTTAAAGCTTACAAAAGGACTAAAGGCCTTGCATAAAGCATTTTCAGCACTTGCAATTAACTTTTATGATGAAATTAAAAATAAGTCCAAAGCTGCGGACTCTCTGAAATGTAATTCATGACGATAAACATGCAAATATATGGATGGCGGTTGTGTGAATATGGCAAAATCTTATTAGCAGTTGAAGCAATTAAAACTCAACAATACATACGCATATATTGGGGCAGTTTTTAATCATGACCAGGGCCAACTCAAAGGCCAACCTGCGGACCAAACGATAATTAAATAATTTTAATGCAATAATAATGCCTGGTGATGGGGGCGTGGTCCATTTGGTTGAACTAAAGTCGCCACACTATCAATTTGTGCCATAGCTTAATTGATAATCTTTGACTATTATTTAAATGCGAGCACGTCGAGGCTTTGATTCGATTCAATTTGTTGCGCTAACGATTCCAATTTGGTTATACGGTGTGGTAGAGGAGGGGAAGGTGGAGATAGAGGGAGAAGAGATGGAGGTCAAATGGACATGCGTGTGATTGGCAACATGTGAAGAGTGGGGAGTTTGCGTGTTTGTTTATATGATGTGAATTTAATTTGTGTATGTGAAATGGAACTACGGGTAGAAATTTCCGTAGGGAGTTGCGACTATTCCACTTGTTAAATTTGTGGGCGTGGCACGAGCAGGCTTTTAGTTATAGATTTTTGAGTAGCCTGCTTGCTGATGAAGACGAGTTAGATATTGTTTCGATTTGTTTAATATTTCATTGAATTTATTTCAGTTTAACTGAATTCTTTTGAGGGAGCTCCGGAATTCTCTATTGACTTTATTCCTGCCATTTCTTTTTGGCAATGTTCTGGTCAAATGAGCCGTTAATGTGAATCCCTCTCACACACACACATACTCACATAAGGCACCCCTTTAGTTTATTGACAAAAACTTGTGCGCTTGTGTGTGGATCTTTGTGCTCGTTAAACATCATTCAGTCCGAGTCTCTACAAGGATGGACACAAAAATTGGCATAAAATGAGCTTTTTGTGCTCAAGAAAATGAAAAAAAAAAGAAATAAAGGAACTGACAACACGTTTGCCATGTGCTGACACTGTCGTCGTTCGTCCATCCTGATCCTTGGCTTCATCAACAACATCCAGCAAACAGACGCATGCCAATCGACTGAGCTTTCATCCGTTTTTCGTTTGCCACTGACGGCAAAAAAAAAGAACGCAAAAATAAAATGGGCCCTTGTTGGCCAATAATTTTTCAGCTCTTTGGCCAAGGACAGGCCCATGGATTGACGGCGCACAAATGCAACTAATTGATATTATATGAATGATATGTTAAATACAAATGACCAGCACAGATGGAAACGGCGATGACAGTAAATGAACAAATGGACAATATTTATATGTGAACAAGGATTATATTTAAAATCTTTTTATGGACAGTGGACTTTTATTAAAAGGAAAAGGAGGACGAGGTTGAAGATATCGATATGGGTATTTGTACCTGAGTCGATTAATATAAAATATGGTAATATTGGAATCATTTAAACTAAAATACAAGGACATGTTGTCTTCTCTGATGTTATTGCGGAATTTTATTATTTCACTTTGACGATGTAGTAAGGTGCTGCAACGAAGCGAAAGGAAATCCTTAGGTTCACATCCATTGAATTTCGGCTTACTATTTACTAGTACCGAATTCATCAAAGCATCTTACTAATATTATAATCTAGCTTAATACCAGTCGTCGCCCGAGTCGCTTGCATTATGGTTGCAAATGGACATTAACATTTGAACTCGTCCAACCTTGTTCAAATCAAGTTTTAAATAGGAAAAAAGCAGACTTCATATTTCCAACACACACACCAAATTTCCAATTTAAAGTTTAAGTAAATTTTGGAATTTGGTAAACGTCTAACACTCATATTATAAGCCTTTAGGTCACTTTTCCAATCCAAAGTTGGGACCTGAATCTTTTTTGCAGTTGTTCAATTGGATGGTTCAAAGCTGGGAGAATATCTGACTTCATAGTACCAGGCTACACAGAAAATTTTACGTTTTTAATTTAAATAACCTCTGAGATATGGCTCAGAACCATACTTGAACTGGTTCCATTTTTGAACAGCTTCGAAATTGGTTCTGAAGACCAAATTTCAAGTTCGTAGCTTACATAACTTCTGAGATATGGCTCTGAACCGTTTTTGAACCGGTTCGAAACTGGTATATAACTTTTGAGATATGCCTCCGAACTACTTTTGAACCGGTTCGAAACCGGTTCTGAACCCATAAAATATGCAACTCCCAATTACCAACCTTGTTTATTGTTGTTTATAGTTCAACAAAGTTCAGTCAAACTGATTAGTGAACATTATGAATTTAAATTAGACAATAGTATATTTCTTACATCTACACCCAGCGACAAAAAAAAAAGCCGCACTCTGCCATTTCATGAATTTTTGCCTTCACTCGTCAGAGGACCCCTCAAATGTTATTCTATTCGCATATTTTTTTTTTTGGGTTGTCAATTAATCAATTTTTAACAAAATGTCACACGGCTTTTATTTATATCACACTTACATAATTATAAATAATCATTTTTCTAAAATTAAACTTTTCAAACGATATTTTAGAAATTTGACCAGTTGCAAGAAAAAAATAAATAATAATAAAATAAAGTTGTTTTTCATACAAATCAAATTTGTTTCCAATGATTTACACTATTTACTACAAACTAATGACAAAAACAATTTCATTCGATAGGTTTTCTTTAAATTAACAATTATTTAATATTTTGTGGTTCCACCCTTGGCTTTAATTACACATTTGACCCTGTTGGGCATTGAATCGTATAAAGCCTTCAGATATTCCTCAGTTATATCCTCAAACCATACTTTTTCTATGGTTTCCTTTAATTCGACCATAGTTTTTGGCTTCCGCTTGCCTATTTTCGAGCTCATAAGACCCCAGACATTTTCTATGGGATTCAGGTCAGGACTGTTACCTGGCCAATCTAAGGACCTAATACCCAATTCCTCCTTCAAAATGGTTATCTGTCGTTTAAGAATGGATAAAAGTAATTAAAAAAATTATTCAACCAACATAGAGTCAACGAATCACTTACAGAGCGAGCCCGATGACAAGGTGCAGAATCGTCCTGAAATATGGGTTCTTGTTCCCTCTCAGAAAAGGATTCAATACTGGGCACAAGACCACCGAGAATAATCTCTTCATACTTTTTTGCATTCACCATTCCCTGAAGCATTAAAAGCGATTCAGTTTTATATTTGGATATGCATCCCCATATCATAATATAAGGCGAATGCTTTACAGTGGCAATGCAGCAGTTTTCTGAATATCGTTCCCCTGTTCTACGTCGAACTGTGCGGGAGCCATCGGGTCCAATGAGGTTGAATTTGGACTCATCCGAGAATATGATTCGTGACCACTCAGATTCACCCCAATTTTGTTTATCCTTCGCCCAATTTAAGCGAGCATTCTTCATTGGAAGATTTAGAAGTGGCTTTTTGGCAGGTGTCCTTGCCATTAACCCCATCTCATTTAGCCGACGCTGAATAGTTCGAGCCGAAATGTCTCTTGAATATCGTTGCTGTACTTCAGACGCTATTTCAACAGCATTTTTAAATCGATCTTGGAGGCTCGTTCTCATAATAACTCGATCTTCCCTTACACTTGTCCATTTTTTTTTTGCCTGATCCTTTCGTCCGCTCCAATTCTCCAGTCTCACGAAATTTTTTTCAAAAATCGTCTCACCGAGCTTTCATTAAAGTTAGTTTTATCCGCTATTTTACGAATTGACACATTTTGTTCAGCCAATGCAATAATTTTTGCTTTTTCAGCCAGGGTCAGTTGTTTTCCTTTAGCCATAGTTTCTAAAGATCTCTAAGAAAAAGTTCAGCAAAATGTGCCTTTATAACTGAGACGCCGAAAATGACTTGCAACATGAAGAAAACAATCAGGGGAACTCCCAAAAATTAAAATTATTCGAATAGAATAATATTTGGGGAAACCCCGAGGTAGAGATGACAAAAATGCATGAAATGGCAGAGTGCGGCTTTTTTTTGTCGCTGGGTGTAGAAGAGGAGAGTTTACAGAGAAGAGATAGTAAAAATTATTGTAATTAAGCTAAAGGTTTCGAAAGTGTTCATGATGAGCATAGTTCGTGAGACAAGGATGTAAATAAATCGGGACATAATTCCTTGTTACACGGGCCGGAACCGCAAAACTTAATAGGCTAAGCAGAGCGTTTGAGTCAATTTCACCTGACAGGAGCTTATGAAGGAAAAGCACACTTAGGCAAGTTCTACGACTATTGAGGGATGGAAGATCCAACAAGCGTAGTCTTTGCTCGTACGGTGGAAGATGCCTATTAGAATCCCAATTTAGGCCACGGAGGGCGAAAATTAAAAACCGTTTCTGTACAGACTCGATTTGATCCTGAAATTGTTGGTAGTATGGAGACCAGATACATGATCCAAACTTAAGAATTGGTCTGACCAGAAAAACATATAATTGTTTAGTTACATATGGGTCATTAAATTCTTTAGACCATCTTTTGATAAAACCAAGAACTCCCATAACTTTATTGGCAATGACCGATATATGACCGTTGAAACATAATTCGGGCATAAATTGTATTCCCAAATCATTAACTTTTTAGCTGCGTTCCAAAGGCTTATTATCAATCATATAGTCAACAAGAAAGAAAGTCGGTCAAGCCCGACTATAACATACTCTGTACCTGTGAAGTGCTGCCCATCACCGTTGCGACCGGTGCTACCCATAATTGTTTGTTTTCATTATAACTCGAGAACCGTTCATCCGATCTCTACCATTCCTTTGGCGGATCGATTAGTAATCCTAATTACTAAATGTGTCCAGAAGTACCTTCTATCTATAAAACTGTGGGAGATATGACGTTATTTCCAATTTGCAAAAATTAAAAATAAACTTGATCTGCCTGCAAGTATAAGAAGCATAAGTCCCATACATGTCAAACTTCTATCTCTTACCATCTCTGAGATCTGTGCGTTCATACGGACAGACAGACGGACATGGCTATGTACCTTTGGTACAGAGAATAAAGACATAGGGCGTACTACGATGAAAAGTTAAATATTTACACTTTTCATTGTTGAGAGGAAGACTATTGATCTTGCACCAATTATTGAGATAGTTTAAGTCCCTTTGTAGGAGAAGAGGTCATACTGGATCATTATAAGACAGGCAAAGTTTGAGGTCGTTCGCATACATTAGCACATGTGAATGGGATAATGCAGTCGGAATATCATTTACAAATAAGTTAAAGAGCAGAGGTCCAAGATGACTGCCTTGGGGAACACCGGAGGATACATAAATGGGTACAGAAAACTGTGAATTAAATCTAACTCTTTGGGACCGATCACGTAAATAAGCCATGATCCAAGTAAGTAACTTGGGATTAAAACCAAGAATGTCCAGTTTGCGAATAAGGTGCTCATGATTAACGGAATCGAAAGCTTTGCTAAAATCCGTGTATATCACATCCGCTTGCTGCTTGTTTACAAACCCCATATTAACAAGAGTTGTAAACTCAAGCAAGTTAGTTTCCACAGAACGCTTTTTCATAAATCCATGTTGTGATGGGGAAATAATTCAGCGGCAGCAATGCTGTAATTGGGAAGTGATGAGTGATTCGAATACTTTTGAAATTGCCGATAACTTGGATATGCCCCTGTAGTTAGACACTACAGACTTTGATCCCTTTTTGTGGATAGGAATAATGTATGACTCCTTCCAATAGTAAGGAAAGTCACCAAGTTGAAGAGAGAGGTTAAAGAGTCTTAGGAGGAGCTCGCACAGAGAGTCAGCACAGTATTTTCATTCCAAATTTCAAGTTCGTGGCTTAAATAACTGATGAGATATAGCTCTGAGCCACTATTGAACCGGTTCGATTTTTAAACCGGTTCAATCCCGGTTCTGATCCAGTAAAATATCCAACTCCTTATTACCAACCTACAGTCCACATTTCAAGTTCTTAGCATAAATAACTTCTGGGATATGGCACTGAACCACTATTGAACCGTTTCTAACCGCTTTTGAACCGATTCACAGACATAACACATAGCGTATGTGTCGAGATGAACATACTGAGAAAGTTTCGAGAACATCGGTTTATCGGTGTTTGTAACATAATAACGCAGAAATGACTGAACGGACTTGAATAAAATTTGGCACACAGATAGTGGATAGTCTGAACTGCTTAATTTACTGTTTAACTTTCTTTTATTGGTTAAAAAAACGTGAAATGAAACAATTTTTCTTTTTCTTTATGGAGTAATAGAACTCGTAAATCAAACGGAATCGCTCTAACTGTAAAACGTTAGAAAGAAATATTGGTGAGTCCCAGAAATCACAAGAGATATTCGTATAAACGTTTTCATTTTTGAAATAAAAGTGACTGCTATTATATGTAAAGTGTCTTCAAAATGCAAGGGTACTAGACAAGATGACAAACGCTTAGAGATTTGAAACCGACTGCTCAAGGCAAAGTAGATTTATTGTGTACTGTTTTCCTTCGCTATAATCTAGTAGATAAGTTAAAAATCTCTTCGTTTATACGAAAATCTCTAGACATTTCTGGGACACCTCCCATAAACTTCAAAAATTCTAAAATTGTTATTTTTGTCATTTTCTAAAATTTACTTGGAAATTAAACGTCCAATTTTCCGCGAACCTCAATAAAGGCTGCCTTGTGAAGACTTAAACGCCCTACTTCCTGATTGTGACCATGAATTTATCGATGGCTTAACCAACGCTTCCCTTGGACAAATTAACTCTGTGCAAAATAGACGAGAAAGGCTCCTTGACTTGATCTTTGTTAGTGATGCTTCTCTAACAACGGTAATCAAGACTAACCCAGTATCCCTGCCTGAAGATTGTCACCATCCTTCCCTTTTGATCTCTGTTGAGACTATTGTCCCTGTTAATAATAAGCCATTGGCAACTACTCGTGTAAAGTGTTTTCGCAAGATCAATTTTTTTCAACTTAACCTTCATTTTTCTTCAGTTGAGTCTCCGACATTGAGTCTGCTTTTGATACTCATGTTCCTGAGGATAAGTTGAAACCATCAACTAAGCCACCTTGGTTCACACAGCACTTGTCGTACCTTAAGAACAAGAAATCCAGACTTTTTAAAAAATATCAGAAAATTGGTTCCCCGATAGACTTTGGGCTCTATTCTTCTGCTCGTTCTGAATTTCTCACCATTAATAGCCGATGTTACGAAGATTTCCTCTCACAATGCAGGATCAATTTCCGTAAGCTGTTATACTCATTCGTTAACTCTAAACGCAAGACGAACGCATTTCCCCCCAATCTTCACTATCAAAATAGGATTGAATCTTCTGATCTTAATATTGCTAATCTATTTGCCACATTTTTTCAGTCGACATATCCGTAACCTTTAACTCACGCGAACAATATTTTTCTTTCCTTTTTTGAAGAAAGTGATGTTTGGATAGACTATCTACGACTGATTTATCTTTCTCGGCTGGCTCTGACAATGTCCTAAGCTGTGTTATTGGGAATTGTGCTAAATCTTTTTGCTCACCCATTATATATCTTTATAACCTGTCTTTAGTTTTGTCTTCCACTGATTTGGAACGAATCATATACAAGGTGGGCCAAAAGAAGTCATCAGATGTTGTTTGTCGGTGTTGAATGTCGGCGGTGGCTCGCGCAGTGTGTGCCGTTGCTCCGTCCTGTTGGAACCACATGTCCTCCAGTCCTACTACGTCCAATTCCGGCAGAAAAAACCCGGTTAACATGACCCTATAACGCGCACCGTCCACTGTTGTCGTTTGACCAGCAGCGTTCTCGAAAAAAATGGCCCGATGACTCCTCCAGCGTGAACAGCGCACCATGCAGTCACTTTGAGCGGGTGTAATGGCTCCTCCAAAAGCGATTGTTTTGCTTGTTCACGTACCCGCTGAGGTGGAAATGAGCCTCATCGCTCATTATGATTTTGGTCGAAAAATCGATTATTGACGATTATTCCGCGTTCTTAGGGAGTATATCGATCCATGGCTTGTTCACTTGTATTCTACATCTGTCTAGTCTACAAATAACAAAACAGATCTGTCTTTGGCGGCTATTTGTAAAAATAAGTGTATCTTCAAATAGGGTCACTTCTTTTGGCCCACCCTGTATTATCCCACTTCTCAAACCGATGTTGTCTTTACTGATTTTAGTAAGGCCTTCGATTCTGTTAATCATGCTTTTCTTATCCACAAACTGTCGCTATTCGGCTTCACTTATTATACTGGATCTCGTCGTACTTATCTAATCGAACTCAACGAGTGCTGTTTAATAATGTTCTGTCAACAGTTGTGAACGTAACTTTAGGTGTCCCGCAGTGCAGTCATCTAGGCCCGTTGCTTTTTGTACTTTTTTAAAACGACCTCCCTCAAGTCATATCGGAGTCAATAGTATTTATGTACGCAGATGACGTTAAAATCTGCCTTCCATACTAGGAGTGCTTCTTGCATACTCACCTACAGCTAGACCTAAACGAACTTCAGAATTGGTGTTCAAATAACCTTCTTTTCCTTAAACATTCTAAATGCCAAATGATGACTTTTTACTGTAGCTTTCCCCATATTGTCTCATATTCAATAGGAAATCAATTCTTAGACCGAATATCTCATGTAAAGGATCTTGGTGTACTGTTTGACCAGAAATTGTGTTTTAATACTCACATCGCCGTCACAGTAAATCAAGCCAAAGGAGTATTGGCATTTACGAGGTGTGTTCAAAAAGTAACGCGAATTTTGAATTTTCGCGGGTTACGTATATTCGAATTTCGATTTTTTTGTGGCGTTATGTTGATACTCATGCCTCTCACTTATGCCGACAAGCTCGGGCATTTTGAATGTTCACTTAATTGTTGACAGCTGCTTCGCTTGCACGTGTTTTGGATAGTCTTCGATTTTTACCTCTTCAAAAAAATGGACCTGTATCAAATTTTGTGTGAAAAACGAAATTAACAAACGGAGAAGCTACCTTGGACCGAAGCAACGTTTATCGGTGGTACAAAATGTTCTCAGAAGGCCGAGAAGATGTGAACGACAAGACCGAAAAAATCGCGCCAAGTTCAGTCGAATGTGAAAGTTTTGCTGACAGTTTTCTTCGATTGCAGGGGCGTGGTGCATCATGAGTTCTTGCCACAGGGAAGAACGGTCAATAAGGAATATTACCTGCAAGTTATACGCAATTTGCGCGAAGCAATCCGCCAGAAACGCACGGATTTGTGGAAGAACAAACATTGGCTTTTGCACCACGATAACGCCCCTGCTCACACATCGTTGCTTGTGCGCGACTTTTTGGCCAAAAACAACACACTAATGATGCCGCAGCCACCGTATTCCCCAGATCTGGCCCCCTGTGACTTTTTCTTGTTCACTAAACTGAAGAGGTCCATGAAAGGACGACGTTACGCTACGCTTGACGAGATAAAGACGGCATCGAAGGAGGAGCTGAACAAGATAAAAAAAAATGATTTTTTGAAGTGCTTCGAAGATTAGAAAAACCGTTGGCACAAGTGTATAATATCTCATGGGGATTACTTTGAAGGGGACAAAATAGATATTCATGAATAAATAAATCATTTTTGAAAAAATACAAAATTCGCGATACTTTTTGAACACACCTCGTATTAAGCGCTGGTCTAAGGAGTTTGACAACCCTAAACAACGAAAACTTTGTACATATCCTTAGTACGACCTATTTTGGAATACTACTCTAGTGTATGGGGCCCACAGTACGTTCAGAAACAATTTTTAATTTTCACTTTTCGCAATCTGAATTGGGACTCAAGCAGGCTTTTACCTTCAAATCGATCAAGGTTAAAATAAATCAATCTTCAATCTTTGCATCACCGCAGAATATGAAATGGTGTCCTATTTGTGCACAAGCTTCTTCTCGGATTGGTTGATTCTCAAGCGCTTCTCTCTTCAAAAAACTTAACAGTTCCCTCGAGGTTTACTCGCACATTTCGGCCACTACGCTTGTCAATCTGCAGGTACATAAACCTTTTCGGGTCTTATGCTCTAATTATAATTCCCTTTACACCATTTTTTCATTTGAAAAGTCACTTACGTTTATATTAAATGAAATTTACCATCACCTTGAATCATCCAACTTGTAATCCAATTACTTTTCCTATTATGTTTGTAAAAATTTAGCCTAAGTAAGCAGATCATTGTTAACCAAATAAATAAATAAATAAAACAAGTAAGGGAGCTGCAGTCGAGTGCCCCGACTACAAAATACCCGGTTCCCTTGATTTCGTGTGTTTTCCGTTACATACACACACACTCACACATACACACACTCCAACATACACACAAACGTATGGCGTGCGGCCGCGCGCGATAACTGACAATGCAAGACTCCCCTCTCTCCCACAAGCAAAATTGATTCGTATATACATAGCTTCGGTGTTTATTGTCCGATCTTAGTGATCTTTTCAGAATAGATAGATATTGGGCATTACTTGATATATGTAAAGTTTGGAAGGTCTATCTTAAAAGTTGTGGCTCTGACAGTTTTTTGCGCTTAAAGGAGGGAGGGGGAGGAATTTTCCAAATCTGAAACAAACTCGTTTTGAATCGGGTATATACCTATCTACATGCTCTAGCTCTTATAGTCTCTGAGATCGACGCGTTCAAACGGACAGACGGACAGGGCTAATTCGACTCGGCTGTTGATGCTGATCAAGAATATATATACTTTATAGGGTCGAAAATGCTTCCTTCTACCTGTTACATACTTTTGCACAACTTTATGATCCCCCTTTTCCCATTTTAAATGGGATCAGGGTATAAAAAGCAAGAGTGATGAATGTTTACAAAATATGTATAAAAGGGGCGAACCATCTTTCTGTAAAACTGTGGGAAATATTACTCTTTTTATACTCTGTGCCGGTACACAGAGTATATTAAGTTTGTACAAAAGTGTCCGTCTGTCAGTCTGCATGTCTGTCCGTATGAACAAACAGATCTCAGAGATGGTAAGAGATAGAGGTTTGACATGTATGGAACATATGTTTCTTATACTTGCAGGCAGATCAAGTTTATTTTCAACTTTGGCCACAACCCCTCCCTCCCCCGAAATATCGAAAAAACGTCAAATATGCCACAGTTTTATAGATAGAAGGTTCGAACCTTCTGGACATATTTAGTATTCGGAATTCTTTATCGATCCGCTGAAGGAAATTTAAAGTTCGGATGAACGATACTCGAGTAATAAGGGAAATGAAAAATTATGGGCAGCACCGATCGCAGCAGTGATGGGCAGCACTTCACAGGTACAGAGTATGTTATAGTCGGGCTTGACCGGCTATCTTTCTTGTTTTATATTTGAATTTGGTTTATTATTATATCAGTGCTACAAGTAATTAAATATTTATTTTGATAACCCTAATCCTAAATAATAGAAATGTTTTTTTTTCAATCTAGAAAATGTTTATCTACAATTAAGAAAATATTTTCTAGCTAAACGTAAAGATTTTCTTTATTTTAGAAGATCACAGTCCTATTATAAGAAAAAATTTATCTAAAATATAAGGTGAATCGCCTTTAACCCCTTTTTTTAAGGTGAATTCGGATTGTTTTTTTTTTGAGAGTATAGAGTTTTATGACGGTGCCCTAGGAAGCATGGACTTCTGTAAATGCACATTTATTTTTTTCTTTGCTAATATTTTAAGGTCGTGAAATCTCCCGATGCACCCTTCTACGGTTTCACTTCTATTGTGCCTGCTTCTAGACTCGAAAGCTTCTCCAGACCAAGAGTGCTTTTGTTATTTTGCAGGCTAAACTGGAAAAGCACTGCGAAGTAAAACAATATATTTACTGTTGCAAGCGAAATATCAGGACTTATACAATGCGAATTTGTATGCAATTTTTGATCAATTCCTTACATTATTCATTTTTCCCTGCCAACAATGGAATTTTCCTGATTATAACTATTTCATCAAATCAATGCATTCTTCCATTATGCATAAGACAACATTACGAAATACCCAAAGAGGCCACTGAAGTTCCATCTAATTATGCATGCCACCAGCGTACCAGCTCCAAAGTCTCCACTCCATGCCCCTCCTCCCGGTGTGCGGGTTGTTAGTTTTTTGGCTTAACCTTTTGCCAATTTTAAATTGGCTTCGCTCTGCCATGGCCTAGGCAAGTTCAAATATGCACAAACATTTGTTCAAAGGCTAAAGATTTATCTCGCCTGTTGTACGTTAGACACCCTGTGGTTCCTTTTTGGAGGATTTCCCCCGTCTCCGGCGCGCAGTCTGTGTCTGCTCGTTCCGTTCCGTGTGCCTGGTTAGTTTGGTAGCTGGGAGAGACTCTTTGGGTATTCATATGAGCGCGCGCCCGATACAAATCTGTGAATTTCAAGTGCAAAACTTGAATATGCAATTGAATTTTTTCACGTTTTTCTCTGGGCTGCTGCCGTTTGGAAAATTGCTTGATGGTAAGCGATGGAGGTAAATGCGAAAAGGCATGCCGTCTATGAAATGAACGAATTGTACAGTAAGAGAGCCAGTTGATGAACCGCAGACGAAGAAGATTTTTGTGAAAATAATAACTAATTAGATCTGGCTTAACAAATTCTGTCGTGAAATGTGGACTCTTTTTCAAATCTCTAAATGCCATTATTCCGGAAAATTCATCCCTCTTGATGAAAAATGGGTGGTCAAGGTTGTATGGGGCTAAGTTTAGTTCCCAGCGGTAAGATCTAACCGAAGTTGCTAAGTTTCTAAGTTGAAGAAGAGGTCTGAAAATCGTGCACAAATTGCACTGAAACTTTGAGTTATGGTTGGAGAATTGGTGGAAATTGTCCCAAAATGTGTGTTCAAGACGGGGGTGTGAAATAGCGCCAGGTGAAATAAAGCCCCCGGGCGTTATTTCACTCCTAAAAGTGAAATAAAGCCCGCGGACTTTAAAAAGTGAAATAACGCCACTAATGAGTGTGAAATTACGCCCGCGGGCTTTATTTCACTTTCTGAAGTGAAATTACGCCCGCGAGTGCTATTTTACTTTTAGGAGTGAAATAACGCCCTCGGGTGATATATCACTATTTTTTCTAAAAACTCAGAATTTGACTGTCATGAAAAAGTAACTCATTAATTAACGTCCCGCTGATTTGTTAAGATGCATCGACCTCTGACTGATTTTCATATCACAGAGAGAAAAATCCGTTCTTTCATTGATCTTCATATCACAGAGAGATAAATACGTTATAAGTGTAACGAAATCATGAATTCTTGTTAATTGACCAAATTTATTTTTAAAATCGCGCGATTTAAAAAATAAAATATTTTTGTAAGCAAATTTGAAAAGTAAGCCACATAGCAGTCTACGTTTCTAGTTCTTTTTTGTTGCAGTGTGTGCAGGTATAAGATCAATTTTTGTGATCAATAGACATGGAACCATTTAAGTTATATAGGTCTTTGAAATTTATAAAAGTAAACCTTAATGGCCAAACTACTAATAGTATGATTCGATCCTGAAAGTGTTAATAGTCAAAGTGACCAGAAGACCTTAGTGTGGCAAACTTAATTGGCGGATATAAATTTATTTCGGATCTACGTAACGTCAGCGATCTGTTGCTTGATATTGAGTTTGAAAGAGGGAAATGAATTTTAGTGAGAAAAATATGCAAAAAATAAAAACATTGTGATACGGATTAAAAAAAAAATCGCCGCCGATTCAACTTCAATCCCAAAGCAAGAAATCGCTTTTTTTTGTTTCCCTCAAGAAAAAACAAAGAAAGAAGAAAATAGTAAATGGATTTCAAGTTAAAGATTTAAAACCATTTATAAATTGAAGGAAGATATTCGATATGAAGATGTTTAGTCATCTGTCACCTAGACGAATGCAACTAATTCGCTCTTGTTTTACTCATCCTTTTTTCCTTTTCCTTAAAAAAAATCCAGTATATTTATCATTTTCTTCTTAATGACAAAAGTGAAATAGCTCCCGCTTGGCTTACGCTCTCGTTCAGTTCATCAATATTTGCTTTTTAACTCCAAAGGAGAAGAGCGCCACCGATGAATTAGAAATACCGCCCGCGGGTGGTATTACGCCACTCCAAAAAGTGAAAGTAAAATAACGACACTCAAAGAAGCGAAATAAAGCCCGCGGGCTTTATATCACTTTTTGAAGTGAAATAAGGCCCACGGGCGTTATTTCACCTGGCGTTATTTCTTGCCCCCTTGTCTTGTCAAGACCAATCCTTATTTTTGGGCCGTTCTTTAAAAAATTGGGTTTTGTAAGCTCAAATTTTTAAAAGTTCACCACCAAGATAGGAAATGTCAGGTGAGACTTTATTTTTAACCACGGGCGGGGCATAAGAGTTAATCTCTGCTTTGAGCCGATTGTGTGGTTTACGGAGGATTGGTTGGACGCTTGCCTTGGAAGGTTTCTAAGTTAAAGAAATGGGTGGAAAATTTTCCAAAAACCTTTATGACGCAAAATTTTAGATTTCTGTGAAACTTTGGAGATTGGTTGGAAGCTTGTCTGGGAAGGTTTCTAGGTTGAAGAAATGGGAGGAAAATGGTTCAAAAACCGCGATATTTGCAAAATTCTTAATTTCGGTGAAATATTACGGAATAGTGGACGAAATATTTGAAGAATAGTTGAAGAAATGGGCGTAAAATGGTGCGCTTACCGCGAAATTTGAAAAACTATAGCGTTCATCCGATTGCAATGAAACTATGAGGAATGGTTGGAGAATTGGTGGAAAATGTCCCAAAATGTGAGTTCACGGCCATTCCTTATTTTTGGACCGATCTTTAAAAAATTGGGTTTGTTAGACTTTATTTTTATCCGAGGATGGGGCATAAGAATTAATCTCTGCTTTGAGCCTATGTATGTAAGATACGGTCAAATATTTTCCAATTTGTGAAATCCACACACAAGTCGGAAAAGAAAATCTGATACCGAAATCGGTTTAAATAGGTTAACTGACGGCGGCTTGGCAAAAAAGCCTGGTTATTTGCTATTTTTGTTTAAAAAAGCTGTCTTCAACTCTAAAAATTTTTGGGGTGACGGAAATTTAGGCTTTGAGCTAATTTAAATGCCTTGACCGAAACCGAAAAAAATAATATTTTAGATAATTATATTTATTTACGTGTCCGGGTCACGGCCAATATCACGACCCACGTCCAACTCGATTGTAAGAGCTAAGTTCGTGCGTGCTTGTGCGTCACAGTATTCAGACCTTAAAATATAATACTCAGACAATCATAATCGATTAGGCTGCACCCAGAAAAAATTAGAACGAATAATTTAAGTACACACGCTCTTGAATAAAAATTTATTCATTTTTGAATTTTTAAGAAATTCGTGCTTGAAATCGAGCTAAATTCGTTCTGTTTGATGTTTTTAGGCGAGGAGGGTGAGGAAAAGAAACTGAGAGAGGAGAGCAAGCACATTTGAGAGAATAGCGATGAACCCGCTCTCACTGCATCCTTTTTTTCGGAAGAGGGGTGTGTGGGGAAACAATCGAGTGAAGAGCGCTCCCCGTCAGTTTATAATATAAATTTGGATGATGCTCAAGGCATCCTACATGTGATGAATACTTGTAACCGATTTGGATCAAGAATGGCAGCTCTTGGATCAAACAAACCGGGATCAAACATTCATACTTGGATCAAGAAATTCGTTCTTGGATCGAGAATTTTCACTCTTTTCGAACTGTTGAGAACAAAAATTCTTGATCCAAGTATGAAATTCTCTATTTTTTCTCTGAGTGTGGGTATTAACTCCTTTAAAAAAAAAAATTGTTAACAGTTGTTCAGAAAAACTCATTTCCTTAGCCCATACCCAGCGTAGAAGTCCTGGCGCCGCAACCTTGACTGGCTAAACAGCTGATTGAGTTTAGCTGGGTAGAAACCAAAATAATAGATTGCAACCTACCCCAGCTAAATGAATTCAACAGTGGCTGCAGCCTGGAGCAAAAACAAAATAAAACACAACTAAGGCGTTGCCCATGACTTCTGCTTTCCTAATATCATTCACATACTTCTGCATTTTCACTTTTATTAATTAAATCAATTTAAATATAATCAAATGCAGTATGACGGTTTGACATTTGGTGGTATTTTGCTATTGTAGGGTGGTATTTTGTCGTTGAACAGTCACTCGTTACAGATAGCTGAGACCTCAGCGGAAAAAGTTGTATTTTTAGCTAGGTCTAGATTTACATCTAGTAACAAATCTGTGCTGATTTTAATAACTAAACTTAAGAACTAGCTAGGTAGATTTACTTTTTGTTTTCAAAATCCATTTATTTAGCCCGAAAGTTTCTATAAATTATGTTTTTCCCTCGTATTTTCGCAATTGATAAATTCGATATGAAATATTTTGTCTTCAGAATGTATTTAAGTACAAATTTCTCTGTTTTCACATCAGCTTAGATCTTTGATCTAATTTATTCTACTAATCTATTCATTTCTTTTTTATTCCGCTCAAAATTTCCATTTAGATTAAAATGGATTTTGTAGAACCAACTTCCCTGCTGCCCAAAAATACCTAACCTCACTAATTTGCCTCAATTCAACATATTTCCACATTCCATTTACCCAACCAATTGTTAGAGGCAACTTTGATTGGCTGGAAGAAGCTTTCTCAGAGTTAGTCCATCCGTCGGTCCGTCTGCCCGTTCAACATTTTTCGGTGGTTTCGAGTGGCGGGCTGCTGCCGGGCAACTGACTGCGCTGCTCCTTGGCCAATTTGCATATTCACGCTGTGGATAAAAATCAAAACAGTGGGTGCCAAACCAAAAAAAAAGAAGAAAAAACCGGCAGCGAGATGCATTGACAACCAGGAGGAGGAACTCATCGAAGAATGGAGCAAATGCAAAATGTGCCTGCTGGGCGAATGATGGCACAACAGGAATCGAAGCGGACCCCCAAAATGTGTAGCCAGGCAAACAAATTCAGAAATGTTTGCTGAATTTCAATTGCTGACAAATTTTTGGCAGAGCCATCGCAGCCGCAGGACAGAATGGGAGACGACGGCGGCGACATTGTTGATAATATTATTAGTACCGGTGAATGGCAAATTGTCCTTAAGGATATAAATGGGAATTTGAAATTATTTTATCAACATTCTTGATTGCTTTCAGCTGAACAACTGCCAATGGATGCTGTCCGGGTCATTGACAGTCGAGGAGCGGAGTCCGCATCCGGCCGGCGATTTTAATAATATGCACAAAAGTTATGAATTCTCGTCCTGGGCCAGCAACAACAACCAGCATTATATCGGGGAAGAGTAGAGCCATACGTTTCGCGTGGAATGATAAATTCAGAGTGCTTCCCACTGCCTCCTCCGGCTCTATGCTAATTATTATTGCATGACAAGGATTCAGGATTCACAGGAGCAGCAGCACTTGCGGCCTGGATTTAATCTAAGCAGATAAGGAAATTGCTTAGAATTCTTAATGGACAAAAACGCAAATGGAGCAGAAGTTATAGCCAAAAGAGGGAGCGAAATATTGGGAAGGTGTGTCCGGGGCTCAAGTGTTAAGCTGCTGATGGATATTTAAATGGAAAGGTGGTTAATGGGGGTGCCAATGGGGTTGCATTGGGTAAGGTTTGGAGCTTATTTATTGAAATAAAGTGGACAATTTTTGTGAATTGGCTTGGCATGCAAATTCAAGAAGTAGCTAAAGTTATGTGCCAAAAATGGTTCAAATGCAAATTTGAATGGTTTCGCAATACATGCTCTCTCGTTACGAACAAAGTAAAATAATTTTACCCATGAATGTGAAATGTTTATAGTCAACTAGTACCTATTATATAAAAATTGATTCCAGCCAAATACATTCAAAAAAATGGGTATCAATATCAATTTGATACACGTTGTCTCAAATGTGAACTAGAACCAGAATCGATTTTTTAGTATCAACATAATCCTAGAGAGTATCAAAATGATCTTTTGGTTATTAATTTGATACGCAAAATTATCAATTTGATTCAATCCCCTTTTTATAAAAGTTCGAAAATTCGAAATGTCATGCTCGTATGTGAAACGAAGTTGGCTGATCTGACAGACTAGTAGGCGCTTGACGATTGACATTAATTTGCTTTAAGTAAAAGCTGTGAGAACAATCACCCAGACGACGTGTTGAAGACTAAATTAATGTATTTCTATTTGGGGCACAAGCTCTATATTTACAAGGTGAGCAGCTTAACATATATACTTACCTCCTTCCTTGCACACATTAGTAAATAACAAATAAAGCTTTTTAGAAAGGACGTCGTCCACGCTGTTTCTGCGCTATCCAAGATAAAAGAAGCAAAATCAGCATCAGTTGAGGTGTGGTTTGCAAACGCTGCGGTTTCAGAACCATTACTAAAGAAAGTTCTCGAGCTGGGATGATCATGCCATCATAATTGGGCCAAATCAGAAGGGCGGACTGTTATATCAAAAAGGTTCGCATGATGCCCTTCCTTACAGTGAATTCTGTATTTGAATAACATCCGCGTTGAAATGTGAGAGTACAATGTTTCCCATAGTCATAAAATACGTTTTGTAAGAATACAGAATAAAATAAATTAGTTTTTAAATGTTTATGTTTTAGTTTTAATGGCTGTTTACTGATAACTGAATTGGTATTTCAAAATTAATAAAAAAAAAAATATTATTTTGAGAAAATCTAGTATCAAAATGATACCAAAAGTTTGACAGTCAAAATATCAAAATTATAATTGTTAGTATCAAATTGATACTAAAAAATTTATACAAAATAGTGTCATCCTGATACTAATTAGTATCAATTTGATATTTTCGAGAATTCTTTTTAATACTTTCGAAAATATCAACTTGATACTTGGAGTTTTAAAGGGAATTTGGTACTCAATAGTTTCCAATTGATGACTAATAGTTTTATTTTGATGACTACTTTTTTTAGGTGTAGTTGCTAACATTAATCATTTAATTAAACATGGTCATCCTGTTTGTTTTTATATGAATCAAATTTTAATTTTAATGATAATATCTTGTTTGTATTCATGATATTTAAAAATACATTTTGTATGGTTTTTTCTTGGAAAAATGTGGAGTCCATGTGAATTTTACCTTTTCTTTACCATCTCTGATTAAACCGATTAAAAAATATGTTTAAATGGTCCTTTTTTTTATGTTGCTTTTTTCCTATCACTAACATTTTGTAACCATAATAAAAAGTTATCAGCTTTTGCAAATCGATATGTTTATATGAAAAAAATATTTTTTTTCATGACTGACGGAAAGCTGGCTTAAAACTATCAAGTTCTTGCTAATCATACACATTAATATATCAATTATATATAACTTGCTTTAATGAATAATATGAGAAAGGAGTTGCCCCAATGGGTCTCAGTTGCGTACATGTCTTTGGATTGGGAATGATTCAACATAGAACTTGAACCACCTTCCCCGAACTAACAGTTTTTTTATTTAAATCACTCTGAAAAACAAAAATTAAGAAATTTTTTATTGCAAGCATCTAATGGTAATCGAACTCAGGATTTTTTAAACTGAATGCGAATGGAATGTCACCTTATTGCGCTGCACCATCGCACACGTTTGCTGCAAAACGATTAAGATACTACGGGTGTTGAGTAAAGGTGAAACAGGCAACTTATTTCCTTTTTCAATTCAGATTATGAGAAATTCAAATTGTAAATTTCAGTTCTTTTTGATGTGAAATATCTTTAATTTCGGTACGGCGAGTTTAAGTAAAAGTAAAGTTTGATTTCAGCGACACGCGTCACTCCAATAGTGAGTATCGAGCACTTAGTATCGAGTACTTAGAAAAGACTAGTATCGAAAACTGAGTAACAAGTAAAGGGTGGTCCATTTAAAAATTGGAACTTAATTTTGTTATAAGAAAAAAACGGCTCGATATTTTTCAAAGGTTGAATATTTATTGAAAAGGTTGGTTCATGTCATTTATCCATTAGCCATTAACAAAGCGGTTAGAATCTCACTGACGAGGTAGTAGACGAAACATGTCATGTCTGGGAAACCTTAACCTGCTTGTGTATGTTCATATCATTTGTTGTTGATTTCTTGAGGATTATTGAATTATAATCAGCTAAACTGTAATCAGTTTAGTTAAAAAATATTTTAAATAATCACCTAGTACTTCAACTACAACTCGAATCAGCTAAATTAATTCCAAAGAACATCAAAAGTCAATATAAAATTCTTTTTCTTTCCAAAAAATTCCGACAATACTTTTAGGGTCTGTTCTCAGACAATAGTTTTGCTTTGATTGTGATTCAAACTCGATGTGTATGAGAGAAAAATTCGCGCCGAAATGTCATCAGAAAAAAATAACTTCGGCTCGGCCGACGTTTTGTATACCCTAGCAGCTTCCATTGAAAACAAAAAGTTTTTCTAACTAAGACTACTTTTCGGACCATACTTTTCTATGGGAGCTATACTATATAAATGTCCGATTTCGACCAAACTTGGTGGAATCTGGGAAAATCATAACAAACTATTAATTACGAAATTTGGAGGCGATCCCAATTAAATCAAAAAAAATTTTTCTCACTAGAACTTTTTTTTGACCGATAATTCGTACTGCAGCTAATATCCTATAGTCATCCGATTTTGACTAAACTTTTTAGAATTGTGTAAAATTATATAAAATAAGTATAAGCCAATGATAAGGACGTTTCCATTAAAAACAAAAACGTTTTTCTCACTAAAACTGGTTTTTTGACCGATCGTTCCTATGACAGCTGTATGCTATAGTCATCCGATCCGGCCGGTTCCGACAAATGTGCAGCGTACTTGTACTAAAAGACTTCGTGCAAAGTTAAGTGAAGATAGCTTTTAAACTGACGGAGATGCTTTCTTCAATACTTTACAAACATCCTGACAAGTTTATAATACCCTCTGCAAGGGTTTAAAAAGGATCTAAAAACAAAATCAACTAGGCACTGCTCATGACTTTTGCTTTTGACACATCATCCAAATTTCATTGCACTTTCATATTAATTTAAGAAACCACTTTCAACCAAATTGAGATGTAAGCAAAGCAACATAATGACCGACTAATATTCGATGCTGCTTTGATATTAAAGGGACACACAGAAGCTTACGCTCACCCCCAATAAATGCGTACTAAGAGGCAGAATTGAATCTTTAGTAGCTTTGATTAATGTTTTACTCTAAGAGTAACGGTTATAAAAATCGTTTTTTATTAGTATATACACAGAGGGAAAAATCCCGAGAACATTGGACTCAAAATCAGCACATTCGGTCACAAAAACTAATCATGACCGGATTTTCTCACTTTAAGAACAATTTCTCACTTCAAGGACTTTTTTTTTGGGAGCGCAAAATCTTGAAGGGAGTTGATATGTTCCGTTTTTGAGAACATTTTAAAATAAAAAAAAAAAAACTTTGAGGACCACCGTCCAGATCAAGGTCCACTGTCCAGGTCCACCGTTCAGTTCCTGGTCCACTGTCCAGGTCCACCGTCCAGATCCAGGTCCACTGTCCAGGTCCTCCGTCCAGATCCAGGTCCACTCTGCAGATTCACTGTCCAGATCCACAGTCCAGGTCCAGATCCACCGTCCAGGCCCACCGTCCTGGTCCAGGTCCGCAGAGACATCGCTTGTACAACACCCCACCAGCCTTGGATATTTCTATTAAAGCAATAAAAGTTTTTGTCGGACTAACTTGGGAGTAGAGCCCAAGACCTTTGGCGCGCTCGACTGCGGCCGTCGCGTCGCGTCGTAGACGGATAGGCTATTGCCATGCGTCTGAAGACGCACGTCTGAATGCCTACATATACTTTTCGGTGGGGTGATTGAGGTGAGCTGAATTGCGCTCATTTCAAGAACATTTGGAACATTTGTGCTCAAATATTTGAAAGAACATTCTGTTCATATTTTGAGAAGAAGAAATCTTTTTTTCTGACCACGTTTTTTCCCTCTGTGTTGTCCGATAGAATTCTCCACCAAAGTATACAGTATTATAGGGATTAAGGTTGTGCTTAATCGACTATAATATTTGTATCACTTAACTTAATTAGTTTAACAAGATTTGTTTGTTGCGAGCTGGCCCGAGGCAGCCAGCTCGAAGTTGCACACCCTGACTACCACTGCAGATGCTGGAGATGATAGCTGCGTCAAAGTCTGGTAATCGATAGTCGCTCGTTGTCGCGGTGGCGTGCAGAGTCCCCACAGTTTTATTGAATTGCCTTCAAATGCCTTTTCCGCGAACCAAAATAAGTTAAAATGTTACGATTTTTGCACCTAATTTGTTGACTTTTGGGTATATACCTGAAAATGGCTAAATCTTTTGGTAATAAACTTTTTTAACATTCTAATTGAGTGCCATCAATTTTTGTGATTTTTGTACTTTGTTTATCTCTGGGCTTAATGCAAGGCAAACAAGAGCTCAAATTTAAATGGCTCTCATCATCATCAGCATTGTCAGTGTTTTGACAGTTGAAGTTTTGACAAGCCTAGTGGGGGGAGGGCGGTAGGATCCATGTGTGCTTGTGTGTGTTTTAGAAATTCATTGCCAAAAGACAAATACACATATGCAAATAGGCAGAACGGGCCACTCGAAAACTAATGTACTATGCATAGCAATCTATAGCCCCTACCCCCGCTCAACCCCTTAAAATGCCTGCAGTCGATTATAAATGGAGTGCCTGCTCAAACACACACACACACACACACACACACTGACTCACACGCAACGTACATAAATATTCAATTTAAATTATTACAAAATTGGCTTTTGCAAATTTCCATTATGCACTTATTTCATTTTCGGTGATGACGCCTAAAAGCTGGCTACGTAGGCAATTTCCATTCTCATCAATAAGCAATTTAATTTGTCAATCCGTCTCTCCGCATACAATCAACAAAATCCCATCAATGACGCAAAATGTTTCTCTTAACTTTGTCCTTCGTTGTGTCCTAGGACTACAATTAAAATTTGGTAGGCTGAAGGAGCAACGCCGCCAGTTAAAGGACATGCAGCCCCAATTGCCCATTTGCCTTGGCATGTAATTAAAGTAAACATAGTTACACAGGCATATTGTGGCATTGTCATAAAATGCGCATATAAATTGCATGAGGCAAACGCACAGATATATTTATGTGGATCGCATTAATAACGCGCATACGTCATGAGGGCCCAAATGGCAGAAGGCTTGGCCTGTTTGCCGGGAGAAATATGGACATGCATTTGTATGTGTGGTATGTTTGAGAAGTTAGTCTTTGGCTTGGCTACAGTTAAAGATAATCAAACCAAATATGTATACAGTGCGATCCTGTGTAGAATTGTGCAGAAGTGTTGTCATAGGGCAAGGACTTTTGCAACATTAACGTTTAACAGAGCCACACAACTTTTAGGAATGATCTTAAAGTTTCGCTATTATTATAATTATACTGAAGATAGAACCGGGTTGTTTCTGAATCTGCTGCCTCATGCTGAGAAAACTTGTCTTATAAGACCTAAAGATGATTAATACTTGGTATTTGATATTTGATTAGTTTTTGTTTAAGTTTTTTATACACAATTGGTTTATCCCTTAGGAATTTTTGAGATGCAACTACTTTCTGCAGATTTTCTTTTAAGTTGGACCAAAACTTTTACTACCACTTAGCAATATTTTATCGACCATTTGGTTGCAACTTCTTAAACAACGCCTTCAGCAAGTGGTCAGCCTACTTGTATGTACAACCCTCATCCATTTTCACCAGCTGCAAGCTCACAAAGGCGCCTCAATTGAAATGAGTAGCCCATCTCCCAATTCCATTCGCACATGTCACCATGTGCTTCAACAGCTTTTAGTCCTGGTCTGAGATTTGGGTTCGAGGCCTCACAGCACACAACTGGGACAATGGCCAACACACCACAAAACAAGTGTCGAGCAGTTAAGTTTTTGTCCACCCAAAAAAACAGCAGGAGGATGCGTCGGTAGTTACAGCGCAGAGAAGGCAGGGAAAGCCCTGGTGTCAAATGCAAAACCGGATGCGGAAATGCAGGCAGGCAGGCAAAGGCGGACAACGACTGGTCGCCTGGTCGGAGCAACCCAGTCAAGCGGGCAGACAAATCAGCTTTGCATACACACACGCATGGAGGAAGCTGGAGAGACAGGGCGAGGGACACACAGTTGAGTGATTTTTCGATTATCATTTGCACGCCTTGGGTGACAAATCAAATGCTCAGCAAGTCCTTTGGAGCTTGCACCCACCCAGCCATACAGCCAGTCGGCTTGCAGAGATGTGCCATCTCTGTGCTGAGATGTGGCTGGTAAAATTTACAGGTGTTTATGAGCTAACCTAACGGGTTTGGGTTGGGGTTATCTCGTGTCTATTGGAGTTTGATGATGATAACAGATTTAGGCTTACAAGAATTTTGCAAACTTCCAATCTGGCAATTTACAGTAGCACTTAAGCCCCGAAAGTCCTTCTAATTCTTTGCTGAAATAACTTTTCTTTAAAAGATAATTATACAATTGCAAAGGGTATTATAAAATTGTCCGGATGCTTGTAACGCATAGAAGGAAGCATCTCCGACTACATCAAGTATATATATTCTTGATCAGCATTACGAGCTGAGTTGATTTAGCCCTGTCCGTCCGTCTCTCCGTCAGTTTCTATGCTATCTCCTCCGTCAGTTTTAAAGCTATCCTCACCAACTTTGCACGAATTCTTTTGGTACAAATACGCTCCACATTTGTTGGAATCGGCCGGATCGGATGACTATAGCATATAGCTGTCATAGGAACGATCGGTCAAAAAAATAGTTTTAGTGAGAAAAACTTTGTTTTCAAATGACACTTTCTTTTCTTGCTTTTCCATGGTTCCACCAAATTTGGTCGAAATCGGACATCTATATAGTATAGCTGTCATAAAAAAGTAGCGTCTGAAAAGTAGTCTTAGTTAGAAAAACTTTTTTTTTTCAATAGAAATGTCTTCAAAATAAGCATGTATGTATTTTATATGCCCCCACACGATTGTGCAAAGTTTGGTCAAAATCGGATGACTATAGCATATAGCTGCAGTATGAATGATCGGTCGATAAAGAAGTTCTAGTGAGAAAAACTTTTTTGTTTTAATTGGGATCGCCTCCAAATGTCGTTATTAACAGTTTGTTATGCCTTTCCATGATTGCACTAAGTTTGGTCGAAATCGGACATCTATATAGTATAGCTCTTATAGAAAAGAAAGATCCGAAAAGAACACAGAGGGAAAAAACGGAGAGCATTGGACTCAAAATGAGCACATTCGGTCACAAAAACTAATCATGACCGCATTTTCTCACTTTAAGAATACTATGTCACTTCAATAACTTATTTTTTAAAACGCAAAATCTTGATGTGAGTTGATATGGTTCGTTTTTGAGAACATTTTAAATTCTCAAAAAAATCTGAGGTCCAGATCCACACCGTCCAGGTCCAGGTCCGCCGTCCAGATCCACCACCGTCCAGGTCCACCGTCATATCTTCCGCAGATAGAAGGTACGTTCCTTCTGGATATATTTAGTAATAGGGATTACTTATCGATCCGCCAAAAGAATGAAAGGAAGGATATTTTCGATAGTTTTTAGACAAAATACTATCGATAGTGTTGGTTTCTCTAATATCAAATAAACGAATGAAAAACAGAAAATAAAGATAGGACCTCTTATTGTTTAATTAAAAACATAGAAGGTAATAAAATTTAAATGAAATAACAAACTCAACATTTTTATTTTATGATTAACAGTTAATTACTAGACAGCAGATTTTTTTTAAATAGATTTAAATGCTACTCACGTCTAGATTTTAGGTAATTTGAGCTTAAAGTGGCTTAAAATGTTTTTTTACCCATTTTTGGCACGTTTTGTGTGGAACCTATACCATTGTTTTAACTCTCTTTGAGTTTACTTACTTCTTACGTCTTACTTCTTAGGTTTAAAATAAACTGTCCCAAGCAACTCTGCGATTTTTTAAGCGAAGATATACCATTTTGAATACATGTGCTCCGGCTTTTAAACCGTCTACTGCACAAAAATATGCTACACAAAATCACTATATTTGGCTAGTCATTTGTATTGAATTCCCATGAAAATGTTCAAATACTTCGATGGCATGCATACCTATAGGCGGAACAAACTATGGTCATTTTAAGTGCATGTTTTCAAAATGGTATTTCTTCGCTTAAAAAAATCTAAGAAGTACTTGGGATAATATATTTTAAGGCTAAGAAATATAACTTTACGATAATACTAAAAAGAGTTCAGACGACAGTACAGGTTTAAAACGATTCTAAAAATCTTTTCCCGATATCTTTGCACAATTAAAAAAAAAACAGGTAAAATTCAGTCGTCTAGACCAGAAGAGGCCTTAAATACTTAAATGAAAATCAAATTGCATAACAAGTTTTAAATTGATCACAGAATTAAGGAAAATTAAGGTGATGTACATTTAGTGCCAAAATTGCCAATTACTCTTCATTTCACTGGCAAACAAGCATAACTTTTTAAAACGAAACCCGTTTTAGTTTTTGTGTTGAATCAATTACGCTCCCTAAAAGTTGCAGTGGAAATGGAACTGAGAACAGACTGTCAAATTTTCGTGGGCTAAATAGACCTACCTAAAAAACCTAATATTGATCAAGTAGAAAATTATATCCGCTATGTTGAAGCTTAAGCCAAATTTACACAACCTGATCATTTAGCTTAGTTTTCTTCTGAGTATCTGTCAGCCCGTGTAAACAAGCCTCTAAGTCATCCGGCCAACTCAGCTGAGCGATCAGGTGTAATAACCGGTTAAAATTTAACTGGATGTAAACAGATTGACGGTACTACGATTTTTAATGTAAGCGGTTTTTAAATCTTTAAATCTATTTTGCCGGATCAAAGTAATAGCGTCGGCAAACAGTTACTTAGAAATATACGCAAGGCGGCTAAGATGAGCTTCTCTCAACCTTTTGGCCCGTATTCGTCCAAAAAGGTACCTAGAGTGTAAGGCCGAATACTAACGGCAAAGTTTAAGAAGTTGAAACATGGCTACTTACTTCATAGCTGGCGCCAATAGCTGGTAAAGGTTCCCGATTGTTTAAGTTTTTATTGCAACTACTTTTTCATTAGATGTCCCGAGGTGGGATAAATAAGTTATCAATTTTTGTCCCATAAGACTTAAAATCCGTTCACATATACGAGGTGTGTTCAAAAAGTATCGCGAATTTTGAATTTTCGCGGGTTACGTATATTCGAATTTCGATTTTTTGTGGCGTTATGTTGGTACTCATGTCTCCACTTATGCCGACAAGCTCGGCCATTTTGAATGTTCATTAATTGTTGACGCTGTTGCTTGAGTGTTTTGGATCGTCCGTTTTTGCCTATTCAAAAAATGGATCAAAGAACCTGTATAAATTTTTGTGAAAAACGAAATTATGCGCGGTGACGAGTGTTGACTGTGGCTAGAAGCTAGCTTGGACCGAAGCACGTTATCGGGGTACAAAATGTTCCAGAAGCCGAGAAGATGTGAACGACGAAGACGTCGGACGCCCGACTAAAACAACGAAAATTAAAGTGGAGAAATGGTATTGGCAATCGTCGAATCAGTAGAAAGTTGAGGACCAAACAACGTGCTGTGGCATAACGTCCGCGAAAGTACCAAAATTGCTCATTGCGACCAAAAACAGCATCGAGACAAAGTGTTACGGGGAATCTAGAGGGTCAAACTGGTCGATCTGGGTATGGTATGCGGGAAACCAAAGCTCAATCATCACGATAGTAGCGTTTCGCGAAGCAATCCGCCAGAAACGCCCGATTTGTGGATGAACAAAAATGCTTTGCACACGATAAAAAGGTGTTCGCGACTTTTGGCCAAAAAACAAACAGATCGGCCCCGTTTTTTCTAGTCCCGACACGTTCGGTACGACGAGATAAAGACGGAAGTGAAAATAAAAATTTTGAAGTGCTCGAGATTTGCAATCTCGGGATTACTTTGAGGGGAAAAATAGATATTCATGAATAATAAATAATTTTGAATAAACACAAAATTCGCGATACTTTTTTGAACACACCTCGTATTGGCCCAATAACAAAGATTGACACCCATTGTTGTGGCTGATTTCGTCAAATCGGATAATGGCATCACTCTCTTACAAACCAAGTTTTATGTTAATCGAATGAAAAAAGATAATTTCCATACAATTCTTTAGGTCCTTTTTAGTGGGCGAATTTTGCGAAATCGGAAACACACAAAGCAAGCCGAGAAGATGATCGGATCTGCCAACTTGCTAGGAAATGTTGACACCACTCAACTTCCTTAACCAGCCCTCTTCATCTACTCTCTCCCCAGTCATTTATTATAGACAAATAATGATGTTGCTAACAAAAAAAATCCCCTCTAGCACTGCCCACTTGCCATACAAGGACTCCCACCACTGCCATTCACTAATATCATAAATCTACAGACCAACTACTTATATGTTTCTGCCTTGGGGCCAACTGCTCAACATCAACAACAACAAGAACAGGAGCAACTTACATGACCATTGTTTGAGGACGCCCCTTTTCTAGCCACGCCCAAGTAATCAAAAATTATGGCAGAGAGCAAAATTTATGTGCCATTAACTCAAAGTGCGAAGGGGCTGCTCTCCCCTAAAGCAAAAACTATGCCTAACTTTAGTGGCATTTTGATGGAGCCCCCACATCACTCTCCCCCCTCAACCCCAGGGGCGAGTTCATTACTTCAATATTTTGGGCCACACAGGATGCGTTGCTGTGTTTTTCTTCTGGTCTAAAACGTTGCCGGTTTTGTGATTAGGCGGCAACACAAACCTCGTTTAAATTAAAATGGCTACACTAGGCTGTCCCTGGGAGGGGACATTCAACTGAATGGGAACCTCCAACGGACCGACCTTTATTGGATTTTCAATTGTCACCGAGCTGGGCGACGAAAACCGAAAAACCAAAACCAAGCCCGCCTAAGCCCTGTTGTTGCACCCATCCATCTGGCCCTGTCCCTCCATGGGTCCTTTGCGTCCTTCCCTAAAACCGCAAGTGAATGACATGGCGAATCCTGCAAGCGGGCGGACGAAGCCATCTCGGTTGCTGCTAATGACGATTGCCGTTGTTGATGACTCTCTGTGCGAGAGTGTGTGTGTGGGATGGAGTGGGGGGAGGAGCGCCTACACAAAAACCTTCATTGATATGTTTGGCCCGGGTTGGGGCATAAAATTTCATTTGCCTTTCCTACATATTTCAAGTGAAATTATTGGTTTGCCTGCCGGACATTTCCATTTGAATTAGAAAATGCCAAATTAAAAGCAAATTATTGTGCAAGTCCTGGCATTCTCCTCTTACTCTTACGGTAATTACTCCAACGCTTGTTCTGGATGTTTATTTGTTTGTTTGAGTTGGCTGTTTTGCTTTTTTTCGGTTGTTAAGTAAATAGTTTTTAGGTTACCTGAATGGGCTCCGTCATAGGAGAGTAGAAAGTTGTTAATTAAAAGCTGGCTGAAATGTAAATGTTTATATGCATACGAAGGTGAAGTGAAGTAACAGTGGTCGCTGGAGAGGGGGAGGAGAGCAGCTTCAGGTTAAAGTTGTATTAGGACATTTGGATAATTAGTGTGGGATTGTAGATGTGTTGATTTAGTCCTATTTGAAATATAAAATAAATACGGAAAGCTCTGTTAGGGAAGGAACAGAACACGGGAAAGAAATAGCTTTTATGGTTAAAGGTTGTAATGAGAAGTTGGAGCTTGATATCAGAGCTGTAAACTACAATTACAATTATGGGTATATTTTCAATTACAATTACCATTAAAATTACAATTATTTCGTGTTTAAAAATTTATTACCAAATACAATTTTTCAACAATTACTTAATTATTTCAATTATTTGGTAATTAAAATAAATATATTAGCTAAAGCTTGGGGCATTGGGCCCGGAGTCCGGATTTTTGGCGAAAACTTAAATTAACTATGTACTTACTAGAGACCTGAACGAGAGATTCCGGAACCGTATGATTACAGGTAAAAGTAATAATTTTGTAATCATGTAATCGATTGTACGGTGCCGAGTAGTAATCAGCATCGTGGCATAGTATGATTATTATCGTAGCACCGTCAAAAATTTAAATGTTCGCCAAGCAACCTCGTGGCGAAATTTTTTTTATTTTTTTTGTTATTGGGAAACAAACTATAACCCTTCAGCAATGTATAAGTTTGGTTTATAAATTTTTAAGCGAAAAAAAAGTAGCATATTTTGGTCCCCCAAGACATCTCACCAAGATTTCCTCGTTATAGAACTGCCACATAACCGATCTGGCCGACTTGCACCAGTTTTGTGGTTTTTAAAGCAATTTAACTAAAATTTGGCACATTCGGCAAATTTGGTTCAGTTTAAAGCCGAGCAAAAAACAAATGACTGTTTTTCCCTTTGCTCAGTAAATAGCCGAAAAGCTATGCACGCTTGCTCTCTCTCTGAGAGGAGCACAATGTTTCTTTCAGTTTTAGTTTTCAGTTGACTGTTCTCAGTTGAGCTATTCCTGTTATGCTTATTGAATTACACAATAAGAGTCAGTAGATGAGCGAAAAAATAAATAGCTCACCGCAAGACACAAAACAAACGTTCAAAACGGATAAAATATCGGCTTCGGTTGCAATCTCTGTAAGATTTACATGTTTTTTGTTTGAAATAAAGTAGTCATCAAAATGACACTATTGAGTCATCAATTTGAAACTATTGAGTATCAAATTCTCTTTAATACTCCAAGTTTCAAGTTGAAATTTTCGAAAGTATTAAAATGATATTTCGAAAATATCAAATTGATACTAACTAGTATCAGGCTGACACTATTTTGTAATTAGTTTTTAGTTTCAATTTGATACTAACAATTATCGTTTTGATATTTTCAAACTTTTGGTATCACATTGATACTAGCTTTTCTCAATTTAATATTTTGTCTTATCAAGTTTGAAGTACCAATTCAGTTATCAGCAAACTAAAACATAAACATTTAAAAACTGATTTATTTTATTCTGAATTCTTACAAACTGTATTTTATGGCTATTGGAAACATTCTACTTTTATATTTCAACGCGGATGTTACTCAAATATAGAAGTTCCTTCTGATTTGTTGCTGCCCCAATTATGATGGCATTATCATCCCTGCTCGAGAACTTTGTTTAATAATGGTTCTGAAACCACAGCGTATGCGAACCACGCCTCAACTGGAGCTGACTTCGATTTTCTCATCTTGAAGAGCGCAGAAACAGGGTGGAGTACGTCCTCTCTAAAAAGTTATATTTTTTATTTACAAATGTGTGAAAGGAACGATCCTTGTAAATACCGAGCTTAAGCTCCATATTGAAATACATAAATTTAGTCTTTAACAAGTGCATTAAAATCAAAACAGTTAATGACAATCGTCAAGCGCCTACTGGTCTGCCAGCTCAGCTAGCTTCGTTTCACATACGAGCATGACATTTCGAATTTTCGAACTTTCATAAAAATGTGTTTGTTTCAAATTAATACTTTTGCGTATCAAATTAATAACTAAAAGATCATTTTGATGCTCTCTAGGATTATATTGATACTAAAAAATAGGGGAAAGCTAACTTCGGCTCGGCCGAAGTTTTGTATACCCTTGCAGCTTCCATTGAAAACTAAAAAGTTTTTCTAACTAAGACTACTTTTTTGACCTTATTCTTGAGAGGGTATTATAAAAGTCCGATGTTTGTAACGCATAGAAGAAGACCGACCACAAAAGTATATATTCTGATAGAGACGAGTGGTGATAGCCCTCGTTCCGTCCGTCCGTCGTCTGTTTCTAGTATTTCCGCGTAGTATCCAAAATGAGAAGTCTTTTGGTACAAATACGTACATTGCGAACCGGCGGACGATGATAAATAGTCAAGGAACGGTGTTTGTTTAAGGAAAAATATAAGTAAAACAAAAAATTGTGAAACGATGATGGGTAAAAGAGTGAGAATTTTTTAATAAAACGTCCTTACAAGCAAATAAAAAAAAAAAATTGGTGAACAAAGGAGTGTAGAGAAAATGTTTAAAGGGTAATAGATAGTCAAAGGAATAGGGTTAGGTTGATAGTAAAAAAGAAAAAAAGAATATGAAAAAAGTATGGTGGACGGTGGCGCCGTGTATCATTTAAATAAAAAGGGAAAACAGAAAATAAAAACAAAAAGGTGTAAAATATAATAAAAATTTTTTTATAAAACTAACGTTAAAAAAAAAAAAAATACTATTATAAAAAGGAACATAAAAAAAAAAGAAAAGATAACAATAGAGAACAGTAAAAAAAGGGGGGGGGGTGGAGGGGGGGGTTTTTATTTAATGAAAGTCTCAGAATTAAAAAATTGAACGAGTGGTAAGAGACGAAAGACGTGAATTAAACTTATTCAAAAACAAAAAGGAGGTGAGATCGAAGAGGATTATCAAAAATATTACAAAAACTCAAGGGGAGGTCTCTAGAAAATATAAGAAGGGACAAAAATTATGGGACGTCTAAGACTGACACAAACTAAAAGGAAATACGAAGAGACCATAAACAGTTTCATATACCTTGGTTAAACAAAAGTTCATTAAACAAAATTGACAGGTAAATGTCCAAATAGAGTGTGAAAAAAGTACAAGAGGATTTTCTTAAAACAGTTTCATAGAATCACTCTTTCCTTTACTGTAGAGTATCGAATTTTACAAATTTTCTTCTGTGGGTGGGGGTGGCTTCATGAAAAGTTTTCTAAGACTACTTTTTGGACCTTACTTTTCTATGGGATCTACTACGACCGATCCCATTTAAAACAAAATTTTATCTCACTATAACTTCTTTTGGACCGATCATGCATACTGCAGCTATATGCTATAGTCATCCGATTTTGATAAAACTTTGTAGAAATGTGTTAAAGTATATAAAATAAGAATTTGCCAAAAAAAGACGTTTTCATTATAAACAAAAAAGTTTTCCTCACTCGAACTAGTTTTTCGACCGATCGTTCCTATGGCAGTTATATGCTATAGTCATCCGATCCGGCCGGATCGATACTAGTTGTAGTTTCATTTTGAGACAACGTGTATCAAATTGATATTGATACCAATTTTTGTTGGTGTAGTATAATAAACGTGAGCCCTAAGGCAAATAATTCTCTCTGACAAGCAGTACCTACACTTAAGGTATTACCTTATCAAGCATTTAGCTTGTTTATTTGCTAGCATTAACATTGTTCTTGGTACGTCCTGTTTTGGAAAACTGCTATTAAAAGCGGACAAATCTGTTCAGAAAAAGTTTTTAATTTTCTCTGCATCATCGCAGAATGTGCAATGGGGTCCTATTTGTCCACGAGTTCGTGTCAACACCCCCTCCCGCTCATCACATCCACATATTTGGTGAGAAGTCTGGTGTTTGTCGTCTGGTTTAAAACTTCTTCCATCACAATATCGGCGATAATTGGTGATGCTGGCGATCCCATTGGTATTCCTTTTAGCTGGGTATACATCTTCTCGTCATACTTAGCTTTTGCTTTTGATTCATCGCAATCATTTTTAATAAATTTTTCGCAAAAATATTACCAGCAGCATTCAATAACATTAAAAAAATCCCTAACAAAAATACCTAATTTGTTGACCGTGTCTGGTCACCATTTGACCGGCGGTTGGCCAACCGGAACCTTTGAGAAATCGGTCAAATACCCCACTGTGCGTCTGTCTGTTTCTACGCAAACTATTCTCTCAGTTTTGAAACCAATGAAGCAAAATTTTTACAGAGTCATCTTTTAGCTGCACACTGCACATATGTCGGAAACGCGAAAATCGGATGGTCACTTCTTGTTTTTTTATTTATTATTCCAATGACACAAGAAATTAAGCTTATAAACTTAGTCATAGCTCACAAAATTAAGTCACTGGTCACAAAAGTTTCAAGTGTATTTAAACTTCGACACAGACGAACTTAGCCTTGCTTTCTAGTTTTATTTTATTTTATTTTCAGTAAAATCATTTATTGTTATATTAAGTGAAATTTATTAGCTCCTCAAACCTGTCTATTATATTTCTCCCCTTGTCCATAAATATAAACTGGCAGATCATTGTTAACCAAATAAAGAAGGTAAAGTAATCATTTTTCCACGCATAAAAGTCGTTCTTAGTTTCCTTGTGTAGATGGAACAGCAAGCATGTAGTTTCCACCATTATTTAATCACATCTTCATAACTTTGTAACCATTTTATGAGGAGGACAATTTTTTCTTTCTTCTGGAACATCTAAATATTGAAACTGTTCTTATCTGTTCCAAAAACATTGGTCCTTAAATAAAATCAAAATATTGGCTACGGTTCCTGTTCTAATTCTAAGTTTTAATTGGTTCTGTACCAGTTCAGATTACGGTTAGATTCTCAGGAAAAGATATTTAAAATACAAAAAAAAACCCTAACCAATATTTTAAACCCTTGACCATCAAAGCACACAACCCGGCAAGTGTCGATGACCTCGTCGAGCGATGCGTGAGTCCAACAGGATAACCAATTATGCGGCGTCTGGCACATTACAAGACCCCCAGACTCTAGCCCCTGGACTCACACTCGCACACACACACACACAGCATGCGGCAGTAGAAAAACTCATTAAAACTGCATGAATATAATTTTCGTTTGATTTATAAGCGCTCATTTATTGCCCGTCCAGACGCCCCAACCCCTTTGCCTAGATGGCAAACAAAACTTTTTGGCATATGGTTTCGCTTTTCTTCCATCTTCCGCACAAACCGCAATTTTCCTACATTATGCGACCCCCCATTTCGGGCAGAGATCGTGGAGAGAAATCAATTCCATTAGGATTATGAATGCAAACGTCAGGAAGCTGTGACTATAAACGCGCTTGTGTGCAAACATTTAGGGTTCCCCGATGGGGAAGGGAGGGTTAGAAGTTCAGCTAGGCCAAGCAATAAGCATAATGCATAATGCCCATCCCTCGGCAAAGCACATGGTCAGAGGCAGCTAAGACAATAATAAATATAATGGTCCAAGAAAAATTGCGTAAAAGCGTCGAAATTTCCTTGGAAAATTGAAGTAGCCATGTCTAAGATGGGCTATGTGGACTTAGGCCTATAAATCCTACACTGACGGCCCACTACGTCCTGCTTCATTAGTCCGGACATTGATAATTATGCAATGGCCAACGAAGTTCTCCCCGTGAGGGAGGATGAAATTGAAGCTGCAGCTGAGTCCCAGGATGAGGGGTGACAGCAAATCCTGTACGCGTGTCGGCATTTGGCATTGTGCAAGCATTTCCGGCCACCCCTCGCCAGCGAAGTCAGCGATGCGAAGAAAGCATCACACTTTGAGCTGTTGCATTTAATGGTCTTAGTCCTGGAGAGGGGTGCGCGGCTTTTGGGCCACTTCTTGCGCAGCTTTTTTGCCTCTTGAGTAATGGCCACTGTGGCTGACAACAGCTGCGGATTTACAAACAGAATGCATATGGGTACCACAAACACTCTGGAAATTTACATAAAAGGTCGCTCAGTCAAACAAAGTGTACAAGCTGGTTCTGCCCCCTCCGCTTTCTAAGACGTTTCCGCGAAGTGATGGGTGGCCGGAGGGTTTCGGCGATAGGCTGCAAGATAAATTGCAAAGAATAGTTGATGCTCTGCCAGAAGGAAGGTGGTAAGTTGAACTTGGAAGACGTCGGACTATTCGGTTTGACTGATCTAATGCCTTGCGAGGATGGATCAATCTGGATCAAGAATTTTGTATGTTAAAAACAAAATACTGAAACCAAGAAAAACTTTTTGGATTCGAACTTCCTTGTATATCCTTTTCAAGTAATTATTAAATCAATGCCTTTTCGTAGTAAGGGGAAGCTGAAGTCGAGTGCCCCGACTTTGAAAGACCCTATTTCCTTGATTTTATGTGATTTGGAAGCTGACGATGCTGTACCCCCGCTCCATAGATCAAAATTGTTTCATACATAACTTCGGTGTTCTTGGTCCTATCTTAATGATCTTCCCAGAATAGATAGATAACAGTTTCTTGCTTTTAAATGGTGGAGGGGTAAAATTTTTCTAAGTCTGAAACAAACTTGATCTGGGTATGGTATACACCTACCAACATGCCAAATTTTTTTGGCTCTATCTCTTATAGTCTCTGAGATCGACTCGTTCATATACATAGATAGACACAGATTTTTGAGGTTATAGGGGAAAGGGGGTAAATTTTCCAAATAGAAAAAATAGGGGAAAGTTAACTTCGGCTCGGCCGAAGTTTTGTATACCCTTGCAGCTTCCATTGAAAACAAAAAAGCTTTTCTAACTGAGACTACTTTTTGGACCTTTCTTTTCTATGAGATCTTTACTATATAGATGTCTGACTTCGACCAAACTTAGTGCAATCATTGAAAAGCATAGCAAACTTCTTATTACTAAATTTGGGGGCGATCCCAATTAAAACAAAAAAGTTTTTCTCACTAGAACTTTTTTTCGACCGATCATTCATACTGCAGCTATATGCTATAGTCACCCGATTTTGATAAAACTTTGTAGAAATAAGAATATGCCAACAAAAAAGTTTTCCTCACTCGAACTAGTTTTTCGACCGATCGTTCCTATAGGAACTATATGCTATAGTCATCCGATTTCGACCAGACTTTGTAATAATGTGTAAAAGTATATTAAATAAGTGTATGCCAATGATAAGGACGTTTTCATTAAAAACAAAAAAGTTTTTCTCACTAGAACTAATTTTTCGACCGATCGTTCCTATGGCAGCTATATGCTATAGTCATCTGATTTCGACCAAACTTAGTGAAATCATGGGAAAGGATAGTAAACTAAGAAATTCGTACTTTGGAGGCGTTTCCATTAAAAACAAAAAAGTTTTTCTCACTAAGACTCGTTTTTCGACCGATCGTTCCCATGACAGCTATATGCTATAGTCATCCGATCCGGCCGGTTCCAACAAATGTGCAGCGTATTTGTACCAAAAGACTTCGTGCAAGGTTTGGTGAGGATAGCTTTAAAACTGACGGACAGGCCTAAATCAACTCAGCTCGTCATGCTGATCAAGAATATATATACTTTATGTGGTCGGAGATGCTTCCTTCTATGCGTTCAAAAATCCAATTTTATAATACTTTATAATACCCTCTGCAAGGGTATAAAAAAGATACAGATACCAAAGATATTACAAAGGGGAATGGCTGTCTTAGGCTGTCTTTTTGGTGTTTTGCGCGCAAGCTGCCTTTGAATTTCTCAAACAGTTTTGCCGGCGCTGGCATGGAGAGGCTGCTCTTTGGATAGACATTTCAGGCGCAAGATCGCTGATGAGTGTGGATTTGGTCCCTCATGCAACGCGTCCGATCAACCTCCAGGTTCCTTTGTTGTAGAGTGTGCCTCTGTTTAAAGTTATGCCAATAGCATCGAGCCAGTAAAAAAATAAAAAATATTTAAATCAATCCCGTCCCGCCCAGGTGGAGTTTACGTATGCCTTATCCTGTCTTGATCGCGGTCTCTTGTTCTCAGCTCTCCCGAAAATATCTCTCCCGAAAAGACCTTAAATACCTGTAGTGTAGCCAACGTATAAAGCTGAACTCTAGTCTAAAGTCTAGCTTATGTCCTAGTTTAGCTAATTTTACACTCAAGTAAGACTGAACTGACAATAAGCGAGCACCTCTCATCTATCTCAAACAATTCTCTAGCAAGGCTGAGACTTTACCCGGAACTAAGACTTTACACAGGAAAATAAAAAACAACACACATTTCCAACTTCTCAGCTTAAAACCCCATTCAGAGTTCATCTTTGATATATGAAGCGCCAAAAATGTTGCTTGACAAAGATGGGCCCATCCTCCATTCCCAAGCACCTGCCTGCCTACTCAATTTCGGCATCATTTACATAAGCCTATAAAGTTTAAGTCGCATTAGGCATGAAAGCCAAGTGCTTGTATCCCATACCCCGGGATTTAGTTGCCCGTGGCAAATGCAATTGTGTTGTTGTTGGCCCCGGCAATGAGGCCAATAAACAAATACACTTCTGGCCTTAAAAAAAGGACTTCGCCAGCATTGGGTAACACGAGCTTTATGGCCACCAGCGGCTACACTTTCACCCCACCTGGTGCCACGTGTCAGTGAGTCGCTCGGTTGTTATTTTAAAATTTAAACACCCATGAAATAAAATATATGAAGCCGAGAGGCTGAGGTATTGAATCTAATAGAAAAATGTTATTTTAATGCAGACGCTCGCCCGCTGGTTGCGTCGAAAATTGGATCAAGGTCTCCGGTCTGGGCGCCCTGCAGACGCACGCGCCGCCGTCCAAAAGGTGCACCAGTCACTCACTCGTTTTGCATGCGACCCTCAAATGGGGAGACCTGGCATTGGGATGGGGGAGGCCAAAAGAGTTATCGGTTGTATCGCATAAATTGAAATTGGTGCCGCCCCGGCGTATGACTGTGACAGGGGCAGGGACAGAGACAGAGGCAGACAGAGTCGTGCGTTGCATATGTGGAATTGTATTTACAGTTCACTTAACAAATGCGCATATCGCACGGCCACAGCAAATGGTTGGAGCTGATGAAGGGTCCAAAAGGATATCTTCTGTCTCCCTCTATCTGTCTATTCAGAAAACATTTGATGCGGGTGTTTAAGGTGTGATGCACTGCGAAGTGGTTTCAAGTGGTTGAAAATAGGGAGATGTTTATGCTGGCTATCGATATAGTGATATGTTTGTTGAGAGTTCAAGGACTTGGTGAACTTCCAACATAAATAGATGTGTGCGAGTGTGTGTGTAATGAGCTCAGCCAAAAGGTTGAGTTGAGGGGTAATTTAAAGTGGAGCGAAAGGTGTTTTCAAAGTGGCCTTTTTATGTGTACAGAAATAGTGTTATGCGGGGTTGAGGCATCAAAGGGAGCGTCACAATGTGCGGATGGTACAGAAGGGCGGTGTAAACAATAAAAATATCAGGCTTACGCTAGGGTAAGACAATCGATTTAAGAAGAAAAATGGGTCAAGGGTTCCTACAGAATTTATAGACAATTCTATTCAGTGCTCACTGGGCCAGAATGCAAAATTTTTTGTTATACTCGAGAAAAACCTAGTTTTCTAATTGTATATTCGATAGGTACCATAAGTGGTGTATTGGGACAAGATTTATGACAAATCCGCAAACAAGCACCCTCTCCGCCCATACAAGGTTAAGTTGCTCCTGCATTAAGGTGATACTTTTGTAGTGTAAAACTCAAAATATTTTGTTTTCAATCAATTTCATTTGTGATCTCAGTGCTTACATTATGATCATTAAGCTGCTCAAAATTCTAGCTGAAAACTGCATTGTAATTTCAGTCGTTATCAATAAATCTCATAAAACGAATGAAATGAAACTTGCCCGCTAATATCAGGATATCGCATATTGGTTAGATTTTCCATTTTAATTTCCTAGACAAAAATTTGCTTATAAATATCACGTTGTAAATTGGCAAAAGCCCAAAGTAAAAGGGCTAGAGATTGTCACACTTTTATCAGTACAAGCAGCTGACCGAATACCTGACTTTAAAACACTTTTAAAATATAAGGGCGATGCCTTAGAATGTTTGAATAAAGCTTTTTTAATTTTTTATATAAATTTCAGATATTGGGCAAACTAATATGTAGAGCACCAATTTGGGTTTCGCAGTGTCCATGGAGCCCCCGAGCAAGTACACAGGGTTGTCAACCACATTCTGGAGACTATGGAGCTAGACACTTACTGCTCTGCTGTCTTCCTTCGCGTTTGGCACGACGGTTTACTTTTCAAGCTAAAGTCTTTACTCCCAACTGAGCAGTTTGTTTTGCTGCGCTCCTTTCTCGAAGGACGCAGCTTCAAGGTCCAGCTGAGGGACGAACTCTCGAGTATCCGCCGCGTTGGAGCTGGAGTTCCCCAAGGAAGTGTACTTGGCCCAGTTCTATACACCCTGTTCACCGCGGATTTGCCAGTTTTAAAAGCCCAGAACACACTTACAGCCACTTATGCTGATGACACTGCCTTCCTGGCTTAAAGCCCCATCACCAGTAGAACGTTAGCAACATCTCAATCCTTTTTGGACGGCTTTTGTGCTTGGGCTTCTCGTTGGAACATTGCGGTCAATCCGGAAAAAAGCCAGCATTGCACCTTCCCAAAAAATAGAGGCAACACACCGAGGCTTAAGCTGAACGACTCAGTCATTTCACATAAGCAGACTGTCAGGTAACACTGGATAGGAGACTTACGTGGTCTGACCACATTAAGCGAGCTGTAGCTGTCACCAAGGCTAAGGCTAAGAAAATGGACTGGCTACTTAGAGCGCGATCAGGGCTCTCGCTACGCGCCAAGTTATTGTTAATCAAGGCAATAATCAACCCGACTTGGAGCTGGGGTATCTGTCTCGGGGTACAGCCTGTGACCTTCCATCAAAAGGCTCGATTCAATGCAATCCATGATCTTACGCAGAATACTCTATGCTCCCTGGTACGTGGATTTTTTTAAACAGCTCACGCACGTTTCTGTTGTTCAGTCAAACACCGTGCTATAGCCACGTCAGAACGACTTTTATCACGTCCAGAGTCCCCTGGTGTTCGACCCAGAACGGTCGGCGTGACGTGGACCGTCCACGCGTCGTAGTGGGTGAGCGCTATCGTTTTATTCCCAAAATGCAAGAGCTGATCTGAGGTCAAGACGGTCCTCACGCCGACTTCGAGTTGTTTTTCGTCGGGACGCCCATCCCGACGTCGTTACCTTGGGGGCTGCTAAACCGTACTCTACCGGAAGACCATAACTATCTATGCGTTGGGCCAAAGGATCTGAGGCGCGCGTCGCGATTCTCAAACATTAAAAGGACCGTCCGTTCATAAATCATCAAATTTTTTTTTTGAAAAACTCATAGCCTAAAAAACCACCCTTTACAAAGACCTCGGCATTCTGCTCGCAGATCAACCTGCTCACAGATCAACCGCCACACCAGCAGATATAGAGACCGCTTGCTGGCCCACACAAACCGTCTCGCCAATGAGCTAGCGACAACATGGATACGGAGACGGCTCAAAAGGAGACACCCGTCAGACCTGTGGATACTTGGTAGGCGACCAATAGGCCGGCTGCTTGCCTCACCCTAAAAGAAATATCTGCCTGTCTTACCAGTTATATAACTTTTTTGAGCCAGCGGATTGTGTTCCGCAAATCCTTTTTCTCATTAAAAAAAAAAAACAAACTAATTTGTGTACCCTGGTTCCATTAAAAATGGGGAAGGGGATCATGAAGTTGTGCAAGAGTTGGTATCAGGGAGAAGGAAACATTTCCGACCCTATAAAGTATCTATATTCTTGATCAGCATCTCCGTCTGTCCGTATGAACGCGTCGATCTCAGAGACTATTAAGGGGTTAGGTGGGTTTGAAAGGCTCAAAACAGGTACATTTTTACGAATTTTTTTTTATTTAACCAACAAAATATTTCATTCGATCAATTTACCATTTAAAGGTATATATTTTATAAGTAAATTGAGAAATTTTCATGAAAAATATTAAAAATTAGGCGTGGACACGTCGTCCGGACCCCTCAAAAAAGGACCCTCGGCGTAGTCGATAACTCAGACAGATTCATCCAAAATGCAAAAACCAAAAATTTTCTGTTAGTAGATGCTTAAAGCTTGTGCTTGGACGAAGGAAAAGAAAAAAAGAAAAATTACTTTTGGCGGCGTTGAGAACAAAAACCCTCTTTTTGAGTAAAATTTACTTCAGTCCGAAAAATCACTTAAAATAGAAGAAAAAAATCCTTCGTTAAGCACGGATAATGTTATTTTAAAGAAGTGTGCAAAATTTGAAGAAATCGGTTCAAAAGTTTTCGAGAAACGTGACACCGATTTAAACGTAGTTCCGAGAAAAACGCGATTAAAGATTTACATCACGACATAGCCGATGGGTGAACACCGAAGGCTATACTGAATATTATAGATCGTTTTAAAACTTTGAGAAAAATTTACATATGATAAAGATACAAAAAAAATACATTTTTTGAAATTTGAAACCACTAACCCTTAATAATAGGCAGAGACTATCAATAATAAGGGGCACATATTTTTGCATATTGTTAGGTGAATACCATAGATTTAGATTTCATTTGACAAAATCCCTAATGCTTCCAGTAAATACTTAACAATTATTGCACCAGTCAAAAAAAAAAAACCAGACGTTTGATGTTTAATTTAATTATCCTACTTAATTCTAGGGTTTTAGTAAAACAGTAATTTCATCATTTAAAGATATAGTTTTTTCGGTGTACATATATTCAGATTTTCCCTAAATTGCGTTGCGCTACTGATATTCTTAATGTTTGTTTGTAGACGGTTCCACAACCTAACAGTATTAACTAAGAATTGTCGCTCCGAACTGGCAAGTTTATGGTTCTCTAACCCATTACATGGTTGTGATGCAGATCTGCATCATACCGAATTAATACAAATATTTTCCAGTGTGGACTATAAAATTGTCAAACATGAATTTGATGCAGTTCAGCAACATTCCTTTTTTATATTATAAGTGTTGGTAACCCCAAATTATGTCGATAACTCAACAGCTGATCACTTTTCTCGCCAATTTTGTGAATGTGGTAAATTCAATTGGTTGCGCAGTTTCTCATTAAAATATTAATAATAAAAAAAAATTATATAGTTTGAACTATTTGCATTTATAAAGAGGTAAATATTATATATATTTATATATTGTCGTGTTTTTGTGTTTGTTGTTTGTGCACATTTGATGCAGAAATGCATAACACCCTCTTTTTTTGAAAAACAAACTAAAACCGAAATAAAATAAAAAAATAAAATAAAGTGTATTTTTATTTTCATTTGTCTACCAAACAAAAAAAGAATCATGAAAATCGGAGTTGATGCCATGTAAAGGGCTAATATACATTACCTTATGCAGAAAAATAAGAGATCTCTCCCGGACTTCTGAGAGGGGCCCGGATTTTTGGCGAAAACTGAAATAAACTATGTTCATTAGAGCTTACCTGCCTTGTATGAAAAATTATTTTTTTTTAGCTCTTTGCTGTACATAGCTCAAAAAATTCAGAATTTTTTATAGAGAATTTAACGAAAATTTAAAATCAGATATTGTAAGTTTTGATGGTGCCCCTGAGGCTTCAAAGTTTCCAATTTCCCCGAATTTATCTTTGAATTATCAATGTAGGCAGACCCTTACAAAATTGAAAAAATATCAAACATTTTCAAATTGTGTATAATATTCTTCGTTTTAATTCCCACATTTGCAAGAAGGAAGGAAGTTAGAGTTCTAAAATTAAAAACGGAAAGGACAGATAAGAGACATTATATTGATAATAAAAGAGTGCGGTAGGGTAAGATAGAGAGCGGTAACTGAGGTTGAGGATAGAAGAGAGACTCAAAGTGCGAGAATTTCGCATCTGAATGAATCGCGAACTGTACGTTTAAGCTTGTGGATAACAAAGTTGGATGATACGCTCTACGGGTGAGTACTTTGAAAATCGGAGATCGCCAGGGAGAGAGCTGGGTTTCTTGAATGATTGCTAAATTAGATTTGTGATGATTTTATTACCATAAAATGCAAGAAGTTGGCGATATTAACTTCTGTTATTTCCAATTGATATGTAATCTAAAACAAGAAAGAAAGTCGGTCAAGTCCGACCATTACATACTCTGTACCTGTGAAGTGCTGCCCATCAACGTTGCGACCGATGTATAATTCGAAAACCGTTCATCCGATATTAACCATTCCTTTGGCGGATCGATAAAAAATTTTGATTTCAAAATATTTTCAGAAGGTTCGAACCTTCTTTCTTTAAAACTGATGGAGATATGTCGTTTTTTTTTCAATTTTCGGGGGCGTGATGGGGCGTGACAAAAATTGAATATAAACTTCATCCGCCTGCAAGTAAGGTCCATATCAAAATTATAAGACACTTTTATAACTTGCGTTTCCTTCCTCGCAAAATCTTTCAGAACTGGAATATTATAGAAACAAATATGGCGAACGAAAGAAAAACACATACGCAATGAAAATTTACTGTTGGTTGCGATTTTTATCATTGCTTGGAAAAGTGCCGTTAATTTTGCGTTTAATTCATAGAAATTTGCTAGCTTGCAGCTATATCAGAATCATAAGACACATAACGAAAACTATGGAAAGACTATTAAAAACAACTCCACTTGTAATTTTTTTTGTTCACGATTGTAATTTAAGCAATTTTAAATAAAATGGGTCGATCATCACTGCTTTTCGAGAAAGAAAAGGGCTTAATTCTTGCCTTTTCAAAGTCCGGCTTGAATATAAGCCAAATATCACGTGAAATCGGTCGCAGTCGCACAGTTATTGCCAATTTTTTGAAGAATCCTGAAGAATACGCAAACGTTCTGGACGAAAACCAGTTTAAATGACCTCAGCAAGCGACGCATTATTAACTAAGCGAGCAATTCAACCGCCTCATGCTCCCAACTTGCAAAAAAAAAATCCGCCACAAAGCAGCTCGGATCGAATTTGCACTAGAAAACTTGTCAACAAACTGGGCCTCGGTTATTAATGTCGCATTGTTAGTTTAATATAGATGGTCCAGATGGATATCGTCATTACTGGCGTGTTTTAAGAAAGGAGCCCCTTTACTTTACGAAATTTTGGAGGCGGGTCGCAATGGGGGGGAGCATTCAATAAGTTTGGATAGCTGGATTTGCAATTTACGAGCTCCAGAATGAATAGTGCAGACTACATTCGAGTCCTAGAAAATAGTTTGCTCCCCTATTTAAATGAAAACCGGGAAGCTCCCTATATTTTCATGCAAGACAATGCCCGAATTCACACTAGTCGGGTCACAAATGGCCAGCAGCTCACCAGACTTAAATCCAATTGAAAATATTTGGGGAATCCTCGCAAGACGTGTCTACAAGGAAAACACAAGCTACGACAGTGTAAGCAACCTTAAAAGTGCGATTTTAAGAGAATGGAACCTTCTTGAACCGCAGTTATTAGCGAATCCGATAAGTTCAATGAAAAAAGAATTTTGTGATGTTGGAAGATGTAGGAGATCGACCATTAATGCCTAAATTAGTGGTTTGAAATAAAGTTGAAAGTGCCACTTATTTTGTATTTTGCTAAAAAAATACTATAACAGTTGGAACAATAAATATATTTGAGTTGAATCGTTTGTCTACATCGTTTTAATATGAGTGAGCGATGGTTTATGCAATACGTTAATATATCTTGAAAATTATATTCAAATTACAAGGTGTCTTATAATTTTGATATGTACCTTAGCTGTTCAGACGACCAGATTTTTTTGTGTGTCCCTTGTAACTAATTATTATGAACAAATACAGCTTATTGATCTCCAGCCGGCCTGCTAGCTTGCTAGTTTTCATTAAGTAACTTTTACTTTCTTAATCAAGTCATTTACCGGGACCGATACCATAAATTGAACCGATAGAATCGATGGAACAAATCCGAAAAAAGTTAGAACTGGAACAGTTTTAGCGTTCATTAAAGCAAAAAAGCAAACATAAGACTTTCTTTACAAAATGCCAGATTTTCTCGCCACTTTTCTTAGAAGATCATATATTCAAGCAACAAATTAAAAATGATTTCTCTAAAGTTTTGATTTTATTTAATTCTGATTCTGAATGGTAATGCGGGATTAGTCCAGGCTTTAAACAATAATCTACATTTCTAAATATTAGTTATATTCCAAAAAGATGCTTTAGAAATATTGTTTCATCTTCGTCGAGGAAAAATTTTGAAAACAATTTTTAGACATTTTTTTCAGCTTTTTAATGGTTTCTCTTAAAATCTGTTGTGCTCTTCTGCGGGGACTACCTTTTCCCACCCTACTTAATGGTTAATATAGAAAAATTTTTGTATAGAAAATTAAAAACAAAATTCTCGCCTCTTTGTAAGCTTTTGTACTCTCTCCCTAGTCCCCTAGACCCTTTCATTAATTTTAACGCTGGTGTGTAAAAAATATATAAAAAACAAGTCAAAAGGCTTTTGCCCGTCGTTTGTTAACCGCATGGCTTGCGTATATTAAAATCAACCTTCCTTGCCGTTTTTATTATACATTTTTCTTTTTTATGTTGCCCCATAATAAACCCACTAAAATTCTATTTAACTTTGCTTATTTTTAATAAAAAATAAACAACAATAAACAAATGAAATGCAGTTGGTTGACGGTTGGGTGGCTCCTGCATATGTGGTACAAAGCATTTCTGTGGGGACGTGAGGGGCCGTTTTTAATCAAATTACGAGTGCAGCTGTATGGAAAGTGGAAAACTGTGTGAAAATTATGCGGTAAATAAAACATGAAGGAGAGAGAATTGGCCTTAAGGCCAGCCCAGTTTCATTAATTTCCCGAAAAAATGTCAACAACTAATCTGCCAATTTGTTACTTTTTCCTCCCAAAAGCTGCAGTTGCCCGGAGGGGAGGAAGGGAGGGCTTAGCAAATTGCTTGTATATGCCGCAGTAGCATCCGAAAATCCTGTTTACTTTGTCAACATGTGTTAATGCCACAAAAATCGAAGACCAGCCAAACAGCTGAGGCCACAAGGGCGACGAGAAGAGGAGGGGTGGAGTCTAGATGATGGTTGGCACTAATTTTGCTACTATTATACGACTTTTCTTGTCCACAGCCAGGCGATTAATATGTCACGAAAATATCAAACCTAATTGATCAGCAAAGCGAACCAGCCAGGGCGGTGGACATCGAGTCAGACACTGTCAGGTTTGGTAATTAAGACTCTGGCAATGGAGAAGTCAAGTCAAGGTGCGTGTGTCTTGACTAATTATGCAAGCTTTGTCCATGCGAAAATGTCTCGATGAATTTGTCAACCAATTATGGGAAGTAGATAAGGCATCAGACTTCAACAAATTAATAGACAAGGAATGCAGAAATAAGTAGAGCCAACACCTAGAAAAAGTTTTGGAAGCCATAATTTCTAAGGAAGATGAACTAAGATGAAGTACTGAATTAGAAGACCACATTTGACCACATTGAAGCAAAAGTTTAATGATCATGTTACCTACCTATGACAAGTGCTGCCAAGTTTTGAAAACAATGACACAGTACAAATAGTGTGTTATTGCGAAATGTGTCAACAATGACTGCTCTGACCTCAATCGGTTTGACCCTAATGGAATAGCACAGTGGCTACAGGGCGAAGGAAGAATGATGATATGTTTCTTAAAATCAAGGGACTTTCGATTTGCGTATGGCTAATTCAATTGCAAAATTAAAATCAGGATTTCTGTTTGTAAAATTCCTTTGGCGTTAAGATACATCACAGTCCCGCTCACTTGACACAAATCTAACTTCAAATATAAAATGTTGAACAACAGTTTCCGTTACCGATTCAGTTCCACTTTTCCATCACAATCTCATCACAAAGCCTTGTCCCCTTCGGTCCATACAAACAAACGAAAAAAATGCTTTTTGGTTTTGTTATTCAAATGAAAACGTTTTCTATAAATCTGAAAGCGCGAACACTTCTCAAGGACTTTTCTTGTTTTATTTTTCTTCCCCACCAAGGAACGTGCGTTCATGCAATGAACCAAACTGAGAGAGAGAAGGCGAGCGAGTGAAAAACAAAACAACATGTCAAAATATAAATGTACAAAAGACATTTCTGGTATATTTTTCAAATGAAATATTAGTTTACTTTTAGCGACAACAACAACAACAAAGCGACAGCGTCAAAGCGCTGACAGTTGAGTGGCGGGGGAGGCAGTGAAAGCGGAAGATGAGGTATTTGTCATTTTCTTTAAGCATTTCTGCAAAGCCAAGCAAAAAGAAACTCAAATAGCACTGTGTAAAGATGAAAGGGGGGAAGTCACGTCTGTGAGTCCGAAAGATGCCTCCTTCTTGTAAAGTCTTTTGGGCATGGACGATGAGCAAGTGGAGCTGAAGTAAGAGAGCAGATGAAGATGAGGCCACTTTTGTTCAAGTGCCGCAATAAACAAATTTAACCAAAAACGGAAAACGCTTCAAGGATGTCGTTATTTTGGCAAACTACGTGATGAAGGTGAAAACCAGTAAGAGCAGACAAAACGAAACTTGTTATCGTAGGGATATCCTACAATTTTTAAGAATTTAAGAGTTAAGTTTCGGTGTTTTTGTTAACGAAATATCCAGGAGTATTAGTGTATGACGAGAGAGATGTTAACTTTTATCTTGTGCACTGGCATCGACGCCTTACTAAACTTCTTTTAGGTTCGTTGGATAGTTTTGAACTCTTCGAGTCGGGTTTGGGTTATTCAATTTCAAGTCGGTTCAGATTGCATAAAAAGGACAACTCGACCTAGGCTGAGCTTACACTGTTCGACGCATGATTTCAATGTAAATAGCTTGTCTAGTTACAAGATTGTCATATTAGGATATCATGTCTCAAGCCTCGAAAAATGTCAACTGTTTTTTTACAAAGTTCAGACAAACTGATTTGTGAACATTAAAAATGAATATTTGACAATAAAATATTTCTTTCAACGAGCAGAGGAGAGTTTACAGACAAGGTGGTAATAATTGTTGTTAATTAGTCAGATGTTGATGTTAATTTTGTTATCTTCGCCCCCAAAAGTAAAATAGTCATTTGGATTTAAATATTTCTTTTCTCATATAAATTAAAATTAGAAATCAATCATTTTCAGTCTGCAATTGCATTTCATGAAAGTGGTTTTTACAATGGTTTTTAATTTTAAATAATTTGGGAAAAAAAATAGTGGAAATTTAACTTCGGTTCAGCCGAAGTTTTGTATACCCTTGCAGCTTCCATTGAAAACAAAAAAGTTTTTCTAAGACTACTTTTTGGACATTACTTTTCTATGGGATCTATACTATAAAGATGTCTGATTTCGATTAAACTTGGTGAAATCATGGAAAAGCATAATACACTGTTAATTGCGAAATTTGGAGGCGATCCCATTTAAAACAAAAAGTTTTTCTTACTAGAACTTCTTTTTTGACCGATCATTCATACTGCAGCTATATGCTATAGTCATCCGATTTTGATAAAACTTTGTAGAAATGTGTAAAAGAATATAAATTAAGTGTATGCCAATAAAAAGGACGTTTTCATTAAAAACAAAAAAGTTTTCCTCACTCGAACTATTTTTTCTACCGATCGTTCCTATGGGAACTTTGAAGAGTTGTGTAAAAGTATACATAATAAGTGTATGCCAATGATAAGGACGCTTACATTAAAAACAAAAAAGTTTTTCTCACTAGAACTAGTTTTTCGACCGATCTTTCCTATGGGAGCTATATGCTATAGTCATCTGATTTTAACCAAACTTAACGAAATTATGGGAAAAGATAGTAAACTAAGATATACGTACTTTGGAGGATTTTCCATTAAAAACAAAAAAGTTTTTCTCACTAAAACTAGTTTTTCGACCGATCGTTCCTATGGCAGCTATATGCTATAGTCATCCGATCCGGCCGGTTCCGACAAATGTGCAGCGTATTTGTACCAAAAAACTTCGTGCAAAGTTTGGTGAGGATAGCTTTAAAACTGACGGAGGAGATAGCATAGAAACAGACGGACAGACGGACGGACAGCGCTAAATCAACTCAGCTCGTCGTGCTGATCAATTTTATGTGGTCGGAGATGATTCCTTCTATGCGTTACAAACATCCGGACAATTTTATAATACCCTCTGCAAGGGTATAAAAACAGGAATGACTTCGTCAAACGGTTACCAAATTTATTGGGACAACATTTGCTCAACGGAGAATTAAATGGACTTATATAATAAAACTTTAAAAAAATCGCATAGAATAAAATAGTGAAACCAGTGCATTTATCATACTTTAGATTCCTCACGTCGCTATCGGAATTGCCAAGTCCATAAACAATCAGACAGTTCATGCGCGAGTTATTTCAATTTAAATGAGTAAAAAATGCAAATAACAATTTTTTTATCCGTAACTTCAGATTTTCGGGGTGTTTGGAAGAAACCAAGTATGAGGGGATGCCAAACTCGACCTGCTCTACTGCATACGGTGGGTCATTTCAAAAGTATATTTTCGCTGTGACAGAGTGATATTTAAGCAAAATATTAAGTTAATTTGAACACGCTCACCTCTACCGCCCGTATATAGTAGAATATCGTATACGTAATAATAAAACAAAGCTTTTAAGAGCTGTGAATAAAAAGCTAAATATGGTTTTCGTCGATGACGCATGCCCTTAAGGATTATCATGACTCCAAAATTGGATTGCTAGCGATTGACAATACTTTGATATATGAATTTGTAATACATTTTTTTACAATCAAGAGTCAAACTTAAAATAATCCTTTAAAACTTATTTGCACAGGTAACATTTGTTCTTTATAAGTCATTTTCGTAAAATACTTACTTTCAATTAAATTAAATGTTGGTGTTTTATTCTCCACTTTTATTTTCTGATAAGCTATGAGCCTCGTCAAGCCTTTGCCATAAAACGATACATTGCGTGAGGTTTAAGTTTTCCCCTTTTACTTTTTCGTAAAGAAATGTGGTCAATAATTAAGTAATTTTCTACACATCGTGCTGATTCTTATCGACACCAAAATGAAAAAGGGTTGCCACCCCTAGCCGACATATGTCACGTGGGTTTCAAAAAGCGCCGGAGCGTGTCAAGCGCTTAGATGGCGGGCTGTTGATTGGCGATGACCGCGTTTTAAATACCAGCACGTAGTAACCGCCTACGCCTTTTCCCACCCTCCTCCACTCACCCACGGCTCTTTGTTGACATCAATAAATATTCGCGGACAACCTCTGGCCCTTCAGCACCGCTTGCCCTATCATAACGCTGAAAAGCCATAAACGGCGTAATAAAATTCTGCACTGCCATATGTTCCCCAGCGGGCATTATTTTTATTGAACAGAACGGAACGAACGGGATGGACTGGGATGGGTTGGATAGGGGGCATTGACTCAGGGACAGACAAATTGTAGGCCAGCCTATAAAAAATAGACTCTCTGGTCGTGACAAGCCTGTTGTTGGTTGTGACCCATAAACTAAAGACTTTTAGCATAAATTTACCATATTTGTGGCATTTATCATAAAATTAAATTAAATTTCTCAAATTGGTAAATAAGAACGGAAATAAAAGGGAAAATGGGGGACTTTATTTTAAAATCATTCTCGTGTTTTTAGGTATTATTTCTATCCCTGAACTAATCAATACATGTGAATGCTTGTTGCCTTGTGGTAAGCCCAGGGCCTGTCAATGCGCTTTACTTTCACTCTGAAATTTTGCTTTTAATTTAATTAGCTTTTTATTTGGATTTGAATGCATTTTGCCTCGTCCACCCAGCTGTGGCCTTGTGTGCGCCGGGAAACTCGCTTAGTTCGGTATTTATAGGCAGACTCCGCAGCATGGCAGAGCGAGAGAAAGAGGGGCATACATATAAAAAGCTTTTGAAACACTGAACCATGACTAAAAACAAAAAGCCAGCCCCTGGCCAGGTGGGCTGGTTGGTCTTGCCCAGCAGCAGTGACCAGCCTCTTACCACCAGCCGAGCCATTGCTTTGAAGTTGCCATTTGAAGCTGGAACTAATTTGACGTAAAGTCCTTGATGGATAATGGCTGGGAATGGGCGGAGTGTACGTACGTATAATAAACTGCAGTGCGGATTTTAATGGGACTTGAGCTCTTAATAATATAAGCTTCTCATAATGCAACTGGACAATCACTTGAAAGGTTTTGTTTGAAGTGCAAAGTGAGCGGAAATGCCCTTTCGGATGCGATGGCCGTTTTTTGGAAAACCTGTTTTTAGCAAAACGTGATAAAAGCATATTGGTCCAATCGTTATATTGATATATATCGACTGTTGAACGTTGATATATCAGATCTGTCAGATGCCTGTCGTTTGTCAGCATTGAAATGCAGTTAAAATTGAGTAAGAACCGGCTGGACGGTTGAGTTGCTTCTAAATAACACCAGTGCTATTGCGCACACTGTTTTACGGTGAATCTCCTAATTCGAAAATTGTATATGGCCGAAGTTACAGTACAATATTCAGGGAAATTTTACCATCTCCGCTTCGGTCGACCCGATCCAGCGCAGCCTCTGCTGTTTTATGCGCTGGACAAGCTGAGTGTCCTCATAGAGCTCGCCGGCAACGTTTAGAGGTCCATAAATCCTCCGAGGAACTTTTCTCTCAAACACGACAATTGCAGCCTCATTCGTTGATGACATTGTCCATGCTTCTGCGCCGTATAGCAGGACTGGGATGATAAGCGACTTGTATAGCGCAATTTTCGTTTTCCGAGAGAGGGCTCTGCTCTTGAACTCCATACTGAGCCCATAGTAACATCGGTTTGCAAGAGTAATTCTTCCTCGGATTTCCAGACTGGTGTTGTTGTCGCTGGTTATCGTCGTTCCGAGGTATTCTCCCATTGCAACAGATTGTCCAAGCGTAGACTCACTGCGCGTTGATAGTAGGTACTTCGTCTTATCCTCATTTACCGCTAAACCCATAAGTTTTCACTGCTTCTCTGTCTCTGAGAACGCTCGTTTTACCGCAGATTCGTTTTTGCCGATGATATCAATATCATCGGCATATGCAAGTAGCATGTTATCTCTGGTAAAGATGGTGCCCGTTGTGTTAGCATTTGGGCACTGGTGCAGTATGTACTCCATCAGCAGATTAAAGAAGTCGCACGATAAGGTATCACCCTGCCTAAACCTCTTTTGGTATCGAAAGGCTCGGAGCGGTCTTTTCCTATTTTGACGGAGCTTTGTGTGCTTCTCAACGTCATCATGCAAAGTCGAACGTACTTTGCTGGAATACCAAAGGTAGACAGGGCTTCAAAGAACTTTGACCTTATCGGCGTGTCAAAGGCGGCTTTGTAGTCAACAAAAAGCTGGTGGGTGTCGATATTTCTCTCTTGGGTCTTCTCCAGGATTTGTCGCAATGTGAATATCTGGTCCGTGGTGGATTTGCTAGGTCTATTGCCACACTGAAAAGGTTCAATCAGTTCACTCATTCTCTGCTTTAGACGTTCACATAGGATGCATGATAGAACCTTATATGCAATGGAAAGGAGACTGATCCCGCAGTAATTGGCGCAAACCGCAGGGTCTCCGTTTTAAAAATTGGGCAGAGTACGCTTAGATTCCAATCTTCGGGCATGCTTTCTTCTGACCATATTCTGCACAGGAGTTGGTGCATGCACCTTACCAGCTCCTCACCGCCAGCCTTGAACAATTCAGCGGGCAGCTCATCAGCGCCAGCTGATTTGTTTTTTTTTTAGCCTTTTTATGGCTAACAAGACTTCATTATGTTCCGGCGGGTCTATCTCTATGTTATCGATTGGTGGTGTCGCTACTTCCCCAGAGGCGGCATTGTGTTCGTCATCACCTCCCAGCAGGTTAGAAAAAGAGTTTCTCCATTTGTCTAGTGCCACTTGCGGATTTCTGACCAGATTTCCGTGCTCGTCCTTGACTAGTGTGACTCTGGGCTTAAGACCTTCGGATAGTTGCCTAATCTCTTGGTAAAATTTTTGAATCTCACTCCTTCCGACTCCTTCCGACACTTCGATTTCCTCCCTCATGCGCCTTTCCTGCTCATTTTTCTTCCTTCTGAAAAGGCGCTTCTCCTCTCTCCTTTTCTCCCGGTATCGCTCCTTAACAGCCCGCGTTGGTCCAGACTGCAGCAGTCTTGGACGCAACGTCTTTCTCTGCAGTAGCGTGGCGGCACTCATCATCGTACCATGACTGTTTTCGGGAGTTTTCGGCAAATTCGAGGATCTCCTTGGCAGCCGTACTCATAGAGTTTGAAATATGCTTCCACTGTTCGCCAACACCAGAAGGGCCAGGTGGGGTTTCCCTGAGCAGCTGGGTGAGTTTTGCTGAATAGGCTTCGGATGTCAGTTGTGATTGCAACTTCTCGTGCGTATTTTGGCTGCAACAAGGTAGTGATCCGAGTCAATATTGGTTCCTCGGAGCTCACGTACGTCTAGAACACTCGATGAGTGTCGTGTGTCTATCACTACGTGATCAATCTGGTTTCGTGTTAATTGACGATCCGTATCCGAGGCATTGTGTTAGTTTTTATTGGCGGATGTAATTGACGAGAAACGGGTGCCAGGCCCAAGCCAAGTAGGATCGCCGCTCACGTTAGCCAGCAGCTTTGCGGATGCATCGCTCTGTTACCAGGGGTTAGCACGTAGAGGTGTGAGTCGACTTGAGACGCAGTAAGCTACATATGCCCCCATAACAACAGGAGAGTTCCTGTCTTCCGAAGAAGCTCATGCTGACCCCTAATGTGGAAAATCCAAGAAGTATGCTAAGTTTTTTTACGCTCAAAAGAATAAATCAATTCGTACGAGATTACATCAATCCGAAACCGGGTTGAAAACAGGGAAGTCCCGGATATTCTTAGGCTAAGCTGAAAATAGATTCATTTGATCCCACTTTTTATACTCTGTACCAGAGGTACACAGAGTATATTAAGTTTGCGCAAAGGTGCCCGTCTGTCTGTCCGTATGAACAAACAGATGTCAGAAATGGTAAGGGATAGAGGTTTGACATGTATGTAACAAACGTTTCTTATACTTGCAGGCAGATCAAGTTTATTTTCAAATTTGACCACGCCCCTCGCGCCCCCGCAATATCGAAAAAACGTCATATCTTCCACAGTTTTATTGATAGAAGGTTCGTACCGGACATATTTAGTATTCGGGATTCTTTATCGATCTGCTGAAGGAATTTTAAAGATCGGATAAACGATATTCGAGTTATAAAGAAAACAAAGAATTATGGGCAGCTCCGGTCGCAACGGTGATGGGCTGCACTTTCTTTCTTGTTTTTTAATATAGTGAATAGCATGGGCTGAGCCAAGGTTTAAACCAAAACCTTCGTCCAAAAACCTTGAACCTCTAATTTTCGAACCTTAACAATTGTAAAATTTTGGTTCGTACGCTCGAACCGGAATTCCGAAAAATTTGTTGGACTTGCAGCCCTGGTAAAAAATGCTTTCCAGTGAACTCGGTTCCGGCCATAACCACGGTAGTTTTACGTCCGTTTAGACCTTCATCATCAAAATCGGTTCTGTAAAACTTGAGAAAAGCTGCAAACCACTTTGATAAACGTGGCTCCGAGATAAACGCGCTTGAAGTCTTAAGTATTTTTTTGAATACGCGTGCTAGGCAGAAACATTGCTTCACAAAAATGGCTACATCTCCGAAAGCATTCCCAATTTCGAAAAATCTTTGAGGATAATTTTTTTAATACCTATTGTCAGGCTTAAATTGGTCTGTTCCCTCTCTGGATACGAGTGGGCACTTCTCCTTGTGCAATGATAAAGTGGAGACATTTGCATTTCGAGGAGAATTCTCAAATCCTTTCCCTATACGCTTGAACCTTGTGTTGAGTTGTGAGAGCAGGCCAAACTCAATGCGCTTGAATTTCCTCCATCTTCCTCCATTTTATTAAAAAAAACTTTTTTGCTGCGTCCAGTGTAAATCACACCTAAGAATAGAATTTTTCAAATGGGGTTTACATTGTATGATTCTCCGAAAACAAAAAAGTTGATAGATATCTTAGGGCTAGTCATAAAATAACAATTGGCAGACCTGAGCCCGAACCAGACAAATTTCCTTAAACGAGAATACTTTGATTGCCTTTTCCCATTTTACAAAATTTTCCAACTATCGATGACATTTTTTGTTCATTAATTTGGAATTTACCTTTATTTTTTTCCGTTTGCCTAAATGTTTTACAAGCCATTAAACCAGCGTCAACAGCATGAAAAATGCATAAATAATGCAATTGGAATTGTCGGCAATTGCCTTGGCCCTGACAGAGGACATGCCACATAGGGACACAACGGCATTGGAGCCAACACAATTTGCAGATGAGCAACAACAATAGACGAGGGCCACAATGAAAATGTTTAGAGTTTTAGCACCGCAGGTGGCCACGGCAATTTTTACCGGTTCGTACTGCAGGATAATGACAGCGCACAATGCCAGGAGCTGGGGCCGGAGCTGGGCCAATGGCCATTTCTGGTTTTTGGGGCGATTGTCAATTGTTGTTGTCAATTACGTTAACAAAACATGCACTGCACTGCAGCTGGGGAGCATGAGTTGACCACAACAACGAACCAAAAATTTGTACCCAAAATCATCATGTCAAAGCCAGCGAACATTGGCCAGGCGACTGGCCGCAGCGGAACGGAACGAAACGGAACCGAGGCCGCCGAACAAAGAGAAGCAGTTGCAAGGATGAGGAGTAGAACTTGGAGCTGGAGCTGGTCTTTTGGCCATGTCAGGCGTTTAATTGGCATGCCATTTCGTGTGTGGTTATTAACGATTTGTGGCGTGTAAAGAGCATTTGTCAATGTGTCACAAAAATGAACTGGAATACCGAGACAAGGGCGGGTGGGATTTGGAGTGGAAGCAACTGGATTAGAATTTGGTAAAAAGGGCAATGTGAGCAGGAAAATTAAGCGAAAAATAACAATTGCTTCATCAGCAGTGGGCACCCAAATCTAACCAGAGGCGTCTCAATAAGATCCACAAAAGCAATTCTTTTGAAATCTTTTCCAGAAATGTACACCCTAAAATGTAATTTTCCGACAATAAAAAATCATTGGTTTAAGAAAGGAGGTTGATTTCCTGCAAATGGTCAAGCTGCGATAAGGTTTGCGGAATGAAATACGAACATATTTCCAAAAGCACTCACAAAGTTTTAAGAAAGACATGCATAAAAAAATTATTCAACTATCTACGGTACTATTCCAGCGATTTCTAGATAACGCTTAGTAGCGATCAGGACGTTGAATGCAGCAGAGCGTCGAAAATATATACGCAGATATTGCACCAACAACACAAAGCAGACGAAAAACTCATAAATATTTTGCAAATTTCGTGACTTTCTTTGGCCCCCTAGAACCTTTTTCTTAATAATAGAAAGGTATTTTCTTAAAAGCAGAAAAAATTGTTTAAGACCACCGGTTCCAGGTCCACCACCGGGTGGTGTCCAGATCCACCACCGGGAGGTGCAGGATCCACTACCGGGTGGGTCCAGATCAGGGGCCGGCAGCTTCTTATCAATATAGGTTGAAAATTCTCAAAGCAGCGCTTTTTTAAGAAAAGAGTGTAAAAGAGAAAAATGCGCCCTAATTATCAGAAAAATCTGGCCTTTTCTTGTTTCAGAAAAGTTTTTTCTAAAAAAATTTTTTATGGCATATTTTTCTTATTTTCGAAAACTTTTACTGTTTATTAGACAATTTTCTAAATACCAGGGCAAATTTTAAAATAGGGCGATTTTCTAAAAATTCAGGGCGAATTTTTTTCCTGAGTGTATTAACCCGTCTACAATTGCCGTCTATCAAATCTTCACAATAACCCAGGCTTAAATAAAAAATTTGCAAATTTCGCAATAATTTGGACCGTGTAATCTACAGCTTCCATTTACCAACGCCTGCATTGTAATATAAGGTAATTTTGCAAATTTCGCGATTTTTCGACCTTAGAAGCCTTCGCGGGCAAGCGTCCAACCATTGCCCAAAGTTTCATCACAATAGAACATTTTGCAAATTTCGCGGTTCTTGGACTATTTTCGGCACATTTATTCTACTTGGAAACCCTCCCGGTCAAGCGTCGAAGCTTTCCCCGAAGTTTTACAGAAACCGTAAATTTTGCAATTATAGCGGTTTTTGGACCATTTTCCGCCCATTTCTATAATTAAAAAACTTCGTGACCAAGCGTCCAACACTCCCCAAAGTTTCATTGCAATCGGATAAACGGTATTAGTTTGCGAATTTCGCAGCTTTTTGTCCAACTCATAGACATGAGACACGTGTGGTTGACGGTGCAGAGTTAATGGCTACGCCTCTACGAATCCTAGACGTGATAAGACTAAAACACGACAGAAATTCGGTCACGCCCGACTATAACATAGTCTGTACCTGTGAAGTGCTCCCAATCACCGTTGCGACCGGTGCTGCCCATAATTGTTTGTTTTCCTTATAGCTCAACTATCGTTCATCCGATCGTTATAAATAATCTTGATTTCAAAATATGTCTAGAAGGTTCGAACCTTCTATCTTTAAAACTGACGGAGATATGACGTTTTTCTTAATTGCGGGGGCAGGGGGGGCGTGGCAAAAATTTAAAATAAACTTATCTGCCTGCAAGTATAAGAAGCTTTTGTACCATACACGTCGATCCTCTATCTCTTACTATCTCTGAGATCTGTGCGTTCATACGAACAGCAGACTGTTGATTTGTGTTATGAAAAAGGCACAAAAATTTAAGACACTTTTATAACTTGCGTTTTCTCCCTCGCAAAATCTTTCTGAACTGGAATATAACAGAAACAAATATGACGAACGAAAGAAAAACACATACGCAATGAAAATTTTCCGTTGGTTGCGATTTTTATCATTGCTTGGAAAAAAGTGCCGTTAATTTGGCGTTCAAAGTCATAGAAATTTGCTAACTTGCAACTGTATCAGAATTTTAAGACACATAACGCAAACTACGGCCAGACTGTTAAAAACTACTCCACTTGTAATTTTTATTGTTCACAATTGTAATTTAAGCAATTTGAAATAAAATGGGTCGATCAACACTGCTTTGCGAGAAAGAAAAGGGCTTAATTCTTGCCTTTTCAAAGTAGGGCTTGAATATAAGCCAAATATCACGTGAAATCGGTCGCAGTCGCACAGTTATTGCCAATTTTTTGAAGAATCCTGAAGAATACGGCAAAAAACGTAGTACTGGACGAAAACCAGTGTTAAATGACCGTAGCAAGCGTCGCATTATTAACAAAGCGAGCAATTCAACCGCCTCATGCTCCCAACTTGCTGCACTCAGCGAAAAAAAATGTGTCCACTATGACGGTCTGGAGAGTCTTAAATAAATCTGATCACATTGTGAGAGGTGTACTTAAAAAAATTCGTCATTTGACAGCCCTCCATAAAGCAGCTGGGATCGAATTTGCACTAGAAAACTTGTCAACAAATGTAATTAATGTCGCATTGTTAGTTTTCATATTTCTAATCAATTTTATTTTGTTTAGGTAATTTTTACGGATGAAAAAAGTTTAATCGAGATGGTCCAGATGGATTTCGTCATTACTGGCGCGATTTAAGAAAGAAGTCCCTTTACTTTTCGAAAAGAAATTTTGGTGGCGGGTCAGCAATGGTATGGGGAGCATTCAATAAGTTTGGAAAGCTGGATTTGCAATTTACGAGCCTAGAAAATAGTTTGCTCCCCTATTTAAATGAAAACCGGAAAGCTCCCTATATTTTCATGCAAGACAATGCCCGAATTCACACTAGTCGGGTCACAAAAGCTTTTTTACAAGAGTGTTCGGTCGAATTATTGAAATGGCCAGCATGCTCACCAGACTTAAGTCCAATTTAAAATAGTTGGGGAATCCTCGCAAGACGTGTCTACAAGGAAAACACAAGCTACGACAGTGTTAGCAACCTTAAAAGTGCGATTTTAAGAGAATGGAACCTTATTGAACCGCAGTTATTAGTGAAATCTGCCACTTATTTTTTATTTTGCTAAAAAAACACTATTTCAGTTGAAACAATAAAAATATTTGAGTTGAATCGTTTGTCTACATCGTTTTAATATGAGTGAGCGACGGTTTGTGCAATACGTTAATATATCTTGAAAATTATATTCAATATGCAAGGTGTCTTATAATTTTGTTATGGACCTTATTTATATTATAGGGTCGGAAATGTTTCCTTCTGGCTGTTACATTCATTTGCACAAATTTAATATACTCTGTGTACCTCAGGTACAGAGTATAAAAAATATTTCTTTTAAATTTGGAAAAAAACCGAGTTCTGGGTCACCAACTTAAAGCCCGTGTTAACTAATCGGTTGCCGATCAAAAGTTAGGTAATAAGAGAGAGGGTCTTAACATAAACAAAAAGCTGTAATTTTTTTTTTTTTTTGTGGCCAATATTCGGGTGGCTTACATCACCCCATGTTCCCCTGCTATGAAACAATTCTAACTATTTCTTAGCTTTAAAATAAATGTTCCCTAATAGTTGTGTAATGGATTGGTGGCAAGGTCGTCGCATATTTCCGATGCAGTTGAAGGTGTTCCGACCCCTTCTAAAACTCGGCCAAAAATTGGTCGCTCTTTTGGTTATCGCTTAAACTTTGTAGTGAGAAAGTCTGGTATTATTTTCCCCCTCTTCATTTTCTTCTTCCACCTATCTTCTCTTCCCCTCTTAAACATTATCATCTTCATCATCAACATCAGTGGCAACTATGGGTGCTAGGCACTTTCTGCCGTACCTGATCACCTTCTGTAACCTGTGGATAATAGTTAATAAGTAACAATTCAGAATGCAAGAATACTCCAGGAATATTCAATATTATTTTTTCGATTATTAATAATTTCTTCTTTTTCTACTAAAACTTTAAAACTAAGAGAGCTTTCAGTGAGAAATCATTACAGAATATCTCTTTTTGTGCGATTCGCAATTGCATCTTTGTTCAGATTTGTTTCGTCTTACTTTTTTTTATCCAAAATTAGCCAAAACTCTTAAAACGCTAAATTTGCTTACACTTCATTCCAGTGCACTGGAGTGCTCAGATTAGCTGTGAGCCATTGCTGCATCAGCAAAAATTGAACTCTAGACTCGAGTGTGACCTTTTTAATTAAAAAGCCAACACAGCCAAAAACTGCCCCAAAACACATTCGTGCCGCAAATTCGCATGCTACTCGCTCACCAAAAAGAAAAGCAAGGACTTGTGCGGAAGAGAAGAATTGTTATCTAATGTCTAGAGGCGAAGGGTCAAACTGGCGGCAGAGCACAACACAGTGCAACAGTCACGCAGACGGCCCTCGCGTCTGGGGACTGGAGCACTGAAACCGAGAGAAAAGTGTTAATAAATTTAGCCAGCTCTCTGACTCTCTGTCCAAATTAAGTTACCTCCACGTCGCCTGCTCGATTTGCAAATAAATTTGTTTAATTCCCACTCGACGTGCAGCAGCAAGAAATATTTTATAAGGCGTGAATTCGGACCCCAGCCCAAGCTCAAGCCCACCTCCCACCAATCGGCCGGAGGCAGAAATCGTGCTTGGGATTTAAGGTACGAGTGCAAAGCTCCAACCTGATGACTAATTAGACGCGTCATTGTAGCCGATTGGCTTTTTTCGGGTGTACAGACGGGCTTCCAATTGGCATTGTTAATGAGTGGACGACGACGACGACGTTGACTTCTGGCTGCCTAAATGGAAACTAATTGGCATTTAAGTTGGAGAGGGGAACTAAAGGAAATCGGTAAGTGCACTTTTGGTATACTATGCAAATTAGGTGAAGGAAAGCCGGCACCAATGGGAAATCCATGACATTTTCCTTATTTAGAGGGAAAGGATCTGATTCAGGAAGAGGAGTTGGGGAAAAAAGAGTTTTTGAAGCGAACATTTAGCTTGTCTTACAGGTTAGGTCAAATGATCTCTTTCCTGTGCAAAAGTCATATAGTACATCCAAAGTACCTATATGAGAACGATCAGATAAAAAAAAGTCGAGTTATAAGCAACTCGAGTATCTTAGAGTAGTAGCGCTACCTAATTCATGGTTGCACACAAAAGTTCCTACTCACATTTAATCATTCAACAAAACCTGACCTGACCAGCCCATAACACCGGGGAGCTAAAGTCACTCGAGCTTTTCACACAGTCGCGCGCCTAACGAATGCGAATTGGGTGAATAGGTAAGCACTGCTGTCTGCCCATGCAAAAACTTATACGAGGTAATTATCGCTCATTCATTGTTTCAGCGAAAGAACATTCACCCAAACATCAGTGTGTGAGCAAGTTGGATCGGTTAAACACAAAGGTAAGTTGATTAGGGTGTTAATACACAAGGAAACAGCATTTTTGTATACCCTGTTCTGTCTAGCATTGTCCGAAGGGGTCAACCTCTAAAAGGCTGTATTTTGGTACTTACTTATTGAATTCTTATCAGCTTGAACAGGTCAAATCTTTTCATGAGCTGGGTATTACCCTTGATCATAATAATTTATTGGCATTTACATTTAAGTTTATCTTTTGGCACTTACATTTAAGTTTAATGATCCCTACACTACTAAGTTGTAATATACATCCCTAGTTAGGCCTATCTTGGAGTTTAGGTCGTGTATCCCCTGTGTAAGCGCATTGAGTCTATCCGCAAGCAGTTCCTTTTGTTTGCCATTCGCCAATTGAGTTAGGACCCAGAATTGAGGCTTTCTTCTTTTATATCCAGACGAATGCTTTTAGACTTAACGACTCTTGAACATCGATGCAATTTTTTGGGTATAATGCTTCTGCACAAGCTTATAAAGGGTAACATTGACGCAGAATACATACTTGGGTGTGTGAACTTTAATGTCCCAACAAGACAAACACGGAGGCTTCCTTGGCATGTTCTTTATATGCCTCGTGTAGAGACTACAAAAAGATTTTTCCTCTTTTCATTAGTATCATTTTCGATGAAGGCTTTCGCTCTTGTATTCTCTGCAATCTTGCCCTTGCATAGCTTTAAGTACTTTTTTAAACTTCCTTCTGATCACCAACGCTGCGAGCAGGGGAGTAGCTGGTCATTGTGACTAATAAAGAACCACCAACGTATCAGAGGGCGTTTAATTTAATGTTTATGTTTTCTTTTTATCCCTTTTTTGTTGTATTAGTTACATTGTAACTGTGTCTAGTAGACGTTGTTAAAATTATAATAAAAATAGGGGTAAGTTAACTTCGGCTCGGCCGAAGTTTTGTATACCCTTGCAGCTTCCATTGATAACAAAAAAGTTTTTCTAAGACTACTTTTTGGACATAACTTTTCTATGGGATTTATACTATAAAGATGTCTGATTTCTATTAAACTTGGTGAAATCATGGAAAGGCATAATACACTGTTAATTGCGAAATTTGGAGGCGATGTCATTTAAGACAAAAAGTTTTTCTAACTTGAACTTCTTTTTCGACCGATCATTCATACTGCAGCTATATGCTATAGTCATCCGATTTTGACCAATCTTTGTAGAAATGTGTCCAAAGTAAATAAAATAAGTGTATGCCAATGATAAGGACGTTTTCATTAAAAAAAAAAAAGTTTTTCTCACTAGAACTAGTTTTTCGACCGATCGTTCCTATGGGAGCTATATGCTATAGTCATCCGATTTCGACCAATCTTTGTAGAATTGTGTAAAAGTGTATAGATTAAGTGTATGCCAATGAAAAGAATAAAATAGGACTTACAAAAGAGTTTCCACTAAAAACAAAAAGTTTTTCTCACTAGAACTAGTTTTTCGACCGATCGTTTCTATGGGAGCTATATGCTATAGTCATCCGATTTCGACCAATCTTTGTAGAATTGTGTAAAAGTATATAAAATAAGTGTATGCCAATGATAAGGACGTTTTCATTAAAAACAAAAAGTTTTTCTCCTACTAGAACTATCGACCGAATAGCATGATTCGACAAACTTTGTGAAATCATGGAAAGGATAGTAAACTAAGAATACGTACTTTGGAGGCGTTTCCATTAAAAACAAAAAAGTTTTTCTCTTTAAGACTAGTTTTTCAACCGATCGTTCCTATGGCAGCTATATGCTATAGTCATCCGATCCAGCCGGTTCCGACAAATGTGCAGCGTATTTGTACCAAAAGACTTTGTGCAAAGTTTGGTGAGGATAGCTTTAAAACTGACGGAGGAGATAGCATAGAAACAGACGGACAGACGGACAGACGGACAAGGCTAAATCAACTCAGCTCGTCGTGCTGATCAAGAATATATATACTTTATGTGGTCGGAGATGCTTCCTTCTATGCGTTACAAACATCCGGACAATTTTATAATACCCTCTGCAAGGGTATAAAAATAATAATCTCAATGACGCCACACATGTTGTAAATACCATATGACGGACCCAGTACATGTAACGGATGTCCAAAGGGAATCCAAAGTATGAACTCCGAAACACTTAGTGTACAATTTTTTAATGTATATTCAAAGTAACAGATGTTACAAAAACAGTTGGGATTGTTTTTACACATATTTCTCGACGCAGACAATGTTAAACAAAAACCTTTTTTTAAAAACTGCTCGATTGATTCTAAGTTTACACTCATGGACAATATAATAGAAATTTTTTTTTAAATATCGACTTAAATCGATATTAACATAACATTTAATAAGGAAGCTATCCTTTTTTAATATGGTCACACTGTTTTGGTACGAATTGGGTGAATTCCCGGAATGAATTAGCTTTCAGGGAAAAATTGTGGATTCTTTTATTGGTTAGACTGCAAACTCGGCTGGTCAATAAAATAGGTGTATGAAGCAAAACATTAATCTGTAGTTTATACAATTATTTGGTTGCAGAAGGTAAGGTACTAGGAAAATATAACTAAATGGGGACTTAATAACCATTCAAATTGTATTAGATGGGCCGCAGGAGTCACTGCATTGCGGAGGAGAGAAGTCTCATTCTACGACTCCGAGATGAAGGAAAAACGTATAGATCCATTGCCATGTTTATAAAACGTTCTCAAAACTTCGTAATCAATGCCTTAAAACCGCAAAAAATAGATGAAACTTGGGAGCACCTAGAAAATCATCATCTAAGACCGACGATCGCTTGGTTCAGTTGGTTAAGCGCGATCCGTTCAAGTCTTCCAGAACGATTGCCAATTAAATTGGGAACATTGTGTCATCACGGACCGTTCGGCGACGATTGCCAATAGCGAACCTACCAGGTAGGATTGCTCGCAAAGTTCCTTTGCTTCGGTCGTCAAATTTACAGATGATGAACAAATTTAGATCGTAGAACCTGGAGCGGACCGGAGGGTGAGAAAAATTTCGTAAAATCCCTGGGGAGACGAAAAAAAAATTAGAAAAGAGCCAACAGTAATTTTCGTCGTCTGAAAGGTAAAGAATTTAATCCCAAGTACACCAGAAATTTTTTTCTTAGATTTAAGAAAATCTAGCCATAAAATGGGTTTGCCCTTATAAGAAAAATATTGGTGAATTGACCTGAATTTTAAAAAACTAACCATTAAAATATAAAGCCAAAATTGAAAAAAAAAAAAAACTAAGAAAAAAACCAGCATACTAAAAATAGGAAAAAATGCACTCGCCTTTACCTAAAAGTAAAAACAAGAAAATAATTTCCTAAATTTTAGGAAAGATGCTTGCAGTAACGAGCGAGAAAAAACGTATTTGAGACCCAGTCATTGTAAAAGTATCGGAAAAATAAGAAAATTTTAAAAACAACAAAACTAAAAAACAAAAGAAAATAAAAAAATTTGTAGTAAGCCTGAAGGATGAACCAGAACGGGCTACACGACAAAGTGCAATACCCGGTCTTATTGCATTCAGTTTTGCACCGTCCGCGCGTATCGGTGAGCGGGGGCGGCGCGCCCGCCACACGCGGGGAGCAGCACACACCCCCCCCTTTTTAAGTTTCTTGTGTGAAACGGCTTTTATATTTGAGAAATTATTTTCTAAATTTGATTAACACAAAACCCTTGTTTCAAAAAAAATATTTTGAAAATAAATTAAATTAAGAAAAACTTAAGGCGATTGGCCCTTTAGAACGGAATTGTGTACACATAAAAACTGTGAAACATGGAGGTGGTAGCCTAATAGTATTTGGCTGCTTTTCATGGTATGGTGTTGGTCCGATTCATCGTATTGACGGAATAATGGACAGATTCGTATACAAAGATTTATTGCAGACGGTGATGCTACCACATGCCGAGCATAATATGCCACTTTTTTGGAAATTCCAGCAGTGTAATGACCCGAATCACGCCTTTCGAGTAGTAAAGGATTGGGTCCGAGAGCAAAATGTGGATGTTCTTGAGTGACCAAGTGTCCCCGTACCTCAATCCCATCGAGAATCTCTGGGGTGAACTCAAAAGAGAGGTCGGAAAGACTTTTTGTCAAAATAAAAATCAACTTTGGGATATTGTCCAAAGAGCATGTCACAACATTCCAATTGGAACTTGTCGCAAGTTAATATCCTCCATGCCAAGACGATTGGAGAAAGTCGCAAAATAGTGGCGGATATTCCGGTTATTAACTGCCAAAATTAGTTAAATATTGATATAATTTAAACATTTCTTTTTGTACACCTATTATAGTGTACAGCCAAAATTTGCGGATTAAAATGTTTGTGAAACTGTTATTGTTTTTTGCTTAAAGACAATTAATATAAGTTTAAAAAAAATTTGATTTGTTGAGATTAGAGAAGATATGAATTAGAAATAAAAAGTTGAAAACGAAAAAAAACACACCTATTATTTTGTCCATAAGTGTATATGTTGGTGGTAAAAAGAAAACGGCTTGTCAAGATGACAACAGCCCCAAGGGCAAAGCCGAGCCTCTCTCAATCTTGGCTTGTGGGCTTCTAATTTTAGCACAAGAGAAAGGGACCTAAGTTTAACGCCGATGAACGGCAGTTTTGAGAGGCTTTTCATCGCTAGTTACGCAAGCTGGCGCCCAGCAAGAGGTGGAGGCCGGGTGAAGTTTTATTCAAAAAAAAAACTTTCATTAGATGTTCCGAGGCGGGATCGAACCCACGACCCACTCACAGCCGCACATAACCGCGACCACGGTGGTACAAACTTATTTTTGACTTCCCAAAAACTAGAGCTGACAAAGAAAAAATAAGAGTAGATTTGAAATCAGCGACCTCAAATTAGAAAAAAAAAACATTCATAAAATTCCATGGCCCAAAAAACAAGTTTATTTTTGTTCCCTTGTGATATTTTCGAACGTTTTGGATTTACCCAAAGCCGTTCTTTGGCACGCACACACACATTTACATTAAGATCCAAGTTACTGTCAATCCCTTAAGAACCGGTAAAATCTAAATTCAGATTTTGGTTTAGGGTGAATAAGTTGTCTAGTATCAATCACAAATGACAGGAACTTTTTACTCAAACTGTAACAGGATTTTTAGTAGAACGAGACTATGGCGATTTATTTACCTCTCATCGTTTTATTTTAAAATTACTGGGCTCACTTCTCGAAAAAGTTAAAATAAAATATTAAATTTAACAAAATTTAACAAAAAAATGTTTTACTCCTGAAAAATTGTTCTTGCTTTTTTCCAAATTTGTTTCAGACTACAAATTTGTGATTTACTATTAAAGAGTAATGGTTTGCATTAAGTGCATGACCAACAACTGCAGACTTTTTTGTTAAAAATAATGCACAGAAAAAGTGGACCTTTGTAGTACTGTACATCAAACCACAACCAAATAGAAAACATCAACAGGTGAGTCTCTAATTTCATTTCATATTTTTTTCCAAGTCCCTCGATCCCTTCTGTGAACCCAACTCGACCTCCGCTTACTCTTAATTGAGGGCACAAATTTCAGATTGCACTCATTTAATATTTTACAGCTTTATGCCATAAGCGAGCCGCAGATGCATTCCAATTGAGGGAATATAATCATAAAAAAGTGGATTCTGGTCCCAGCAAATCCCGCAAAAAATATGAATAACCATTCAATCAAGCTGAAACAACAACAACAAATGAGGGGTAGCCGCCAAAAAACAACAAAAATAAAGCGAAATCATATATATGACCAGTCATTAATATCGATGGATTACATGACGTACAACATTTTTTTGCGCCTTGAAACGGGCCGGCAATTTTTAAAAGTCCGCCGAATCCGTACACTTTACAAATGGGTAACGGGTTCTCCCTCGTTGGATTCTGCCCATATCTGCGACAAAAATCACCTCAATTAATTTAATTAGTCTGCGGTTCTCACTCGAATCTGCATCCTCCTCGGCCCACCCTCACTACGTGGGGTCTCCTCCAGTCAGCTCCAAAGTGGTCACAGCATGACGAACCACAAACTTCTCAAAACAAAACAGAAAACATTCCGTAGATGATTTATGCTCACTGGGTTCGTTGCTCGGTTGGTTTATGAAAAATCAGCAATAAAGTCATTTGATAAGCAATATTGACAGTTGGAAATGAAAATGGGAATGGAATTTATGGTTCCATATTATTTTTGTGAAGAAAATTTAAAGTGTTGAAATTTTATTCTCACTGAGATTTTTACGCCTTGCTTCTTTTGTTTGTGACTTTTGTTTAACACATTAAAATGTAAACAAGTCTATTGAAGAGTCGGCGCTTCTCTGTTGGAGCCGGCTCCGAATCTATGTTGCATTTCCTGCTGCTTCACTATAAAGTTTTCTCTTTGTTTGGCTTGGGTTCATATTGAATTTCAATCATTTTATGGAACTCAAGAAAGCAAAGCTCTTGAAATGATTAGAGTGTATTGCGACCATAAGAAAATGTTCAAAATGTATGTGACATAATAAATATTCCAAGACAAAAGTGGTTTTAAATGGAATTTTGTCTTGATAGAAATATACTGTTAGAAATGGTTTCGATATGGTGATCATTAATTTTTAAGAACTTGTGCAAAAGGTAACAAGAAGAAATTTAAAGCAGTCAAATATCTGGCCGACAAGCAACAATTTAATTGTTTTTGGCAATATATTTAAAGCGATTCTTATGTAAGCAGCCAACAAAAGTAAATATTGTAAACCATCCGTATGATTTTTGGTTATAATAGAAGAATCTAATTAGTTGCTGTGAAATAAGCTTTCGTTTATTTTCATCAGGGCTAGTGTGTTTGAACCATCGAAATTAACGAATTAGATTTTGAAAAAATTCCCTCCACTTGGGTTTTTTCTTTACACCGCAATATCTGAAGTTATCGCCCAAAAACCGATTTACGCATTTAAATTGGATTATATTGAGAATGGATCGTCTGATTGCTTAATCCCTTGGAAATTCTGCCTATAGCAGATTAAAAAATAAGATAATATAAGTTCAAAGATTGTTCTTTTTGTTTAAAAAACAAGCTATTTATATTTTCCGGCTTCAATAGTGATATTTTCTTTGAACTTAGTTTAGCCGCTTTGCTGAACAATCGCTCTGATTCTCTCGGCATTTTCTGCACCGATACTAACACAACAATCGATGGTTGGCTAAATTCATAACCATCGATAGTATCGATAGTGCCATCGAGTGTTTTCCCAACACTAATCAGGGCTTCTAGATTCGGAGTTGAATCGCTCCGGGGTCACAGACAAGGGGATCCTGAACCGGAGCAAAAAGGGTTTGAAAGAAACATTATCCTGAATTGTACATATATAGTAATCGACAATGGGACCTAATAAACTAAGCATCAATGATTTTTTAACATTTTTATTTCTGTTGAAAATGAAATGAAAAGCTAAGGAGCTAACTAATAATGAAAAAGTGACAAATTAAGCGGTGCTCCTTTTAAAGAAAATAAAAAAAATTACGCAGCATTCTTTTGCAGCTGTGGGCACGAAATTTGATTTTGGAAGCAGTCCAACAATAACACCAAAAAAACACCTCCCAAAGTGTGAATTAAGGTGTGTAAAGTGCCCATCGCTGTTGCAGCCAGTGCTGCCTATCATAATTGTTTGTTTGTTTTCCGTATAACTCGACTATCGTTCATCCAATCTTTACGAATCCTTTGGCGGGTCGATAAATAATTCGTATTACTAATGATGTCCAGAAGTTGCGAATTTTCTTTCTATAAAACTGTGGGAGATATGACGATTTGTCCAATTTGCGGTGGCGGAAGGTGGCGTGTCAAAAGTTGAAAATTAATTTGATCTGCCTGCAAGTATAAGAAGTTTTTGTACCATAAATGTCGAACCTCTATCTCTAACCATCTTTGAGATCAGTTTGTTCATACGGACAGACAGACTGACGGACGAGGGACAGACGGACGGACAAAGCTTAATCGACTCAGCTCATCATGCTGATCAGGAATATTTATACTTTATGTGGTAGAAAATGATTCCTTCTAGGCGTTCCAATCTCCTGGGCAAAATTATAATACACTTTTCTAGTGTACAAATCAGGGATGCAAACAACGCGAAAATAAGTACTGCTTCGGTTCAGTGGTTCACACAGTTTCTGTACCGCCGGTTCGGTTCATTACATAGTTTTTCGAGCTAACTGAACCGCGGATTCGGTTCGGTTCAGTGGTTCATAAAGGCATATTATGAAAAACAGTGGAACTTCTTTATAGCGAATCTTAAGGGGACAAAAATAAACTTAGTTATATAGAAAATTCGTAATATAGAATAGTTTGAACATTGAACGAAATTTTAGTTTTCTGGAAGTTAATTCGCTATAAAGGAAACTTCATTGTACAGAAGTTCGTAATAGAGAACTTCGACTGTATTATGATATCTGTCGTAATGTGACTTTTCGAACACTTTGAAAGTTGAATTTCTATAAACCATCTGAGTATCTTTAAGATTCTTCTAGGAATGTGCAAAACTTTTGAAGTCGAATTTGTTGGACTCGTCTATAAGTTCTAGAAATGCAATCCAAAAACGGATAATGTCGGCAAGAAGAGAATGCTTACTATGCATCTTACACACCCTATTAATGTTATGAGAAAAAACACTCCTGGCTTAGATTAAATGATTATCAACTTTCGAGAAAGAATGCAGACTAATGACAGGTATATATAGAGATTGGCTCGCAATTGCGGTAGACTTACAGGAGTACATGTTGTAAAATTTATGTCAAGTCATCCTTAAAGGCTTTATCTCTCCTAAGGATAAGTTTGGTCTATCAGTGGTCCCTTTGGTAGGGGGTCGAACTAAAATTATCTCAGGAAAACGAAGTTAATAAGTAGGTATCATTGGCTAGAGGAAAGGGATTCACGTTTTAAAACTCATCAGAGAACTGAACCGAACCGAAGCGTTTTTCTTTGTGGTTTTCGGTTCGGCTCAGCATTTCTAATAGGAAGCCGGTTCGGCTTGCGGTTCGGCTCACCAGCTGGTAAAGCGGTTCGGTTCGGTTCGGTCTAAAACGGGCTCGGTTCAGAACCGGTTTGCATCCCTGGTATAGATATATTTCAGACATGGGAGCAACAAAATAACCAAAAAAAGAATAGAACCTAAAGTTTCTGTTTCTCAACAGCAAACAGAGTCCGATAAACATACTTTTTTTTAACTTCAAACTCTTCAAAAGTTTTATATATGGATGCCGAGATCAATTTTACTCCCAAGCGCTACTTAAAGGGTAGTTTCTACCGCTGGAAAATTTTTTTTTAGTTTATTTTCTTTTGCTTGAAAACACTATTAGGATCTTGAAAACATACTGTACAATTTTTGTGCAGATCCGACACGTACTTTTGCAACAATAACGAAAAATCTATTTTTTTGATCGACCATTGTATTTTTTTTCATCGACCCTCGTATTTCTAAACATCCTGTTTTGCTTTTGTTTTGTCAACGAAAAAACTTGAAAAAGAAGTTATAATATGCTTGTAAAATTTAAAAAAAGTATCCCATAGAGAAAGTACAGTAAAATTTTTTCCACCACGTCTTGACGCACCTAACCCCTAATTTCTCGCAAACCAATAAGCCGATTTGGCTTAAATTTTTTTTCTGTCATAGCTAACACCCAAACAAATAAAAAGAGTATCTGAAAAAAAATAAAAATCAGTCAGTCAGTCATTTGTGTAGAGTGCCGCGGTCCTAAGTTCGAGTCCCAGACAAGGTGAATAAGGAGAAAATGTGGCGGTGGTGAGTCGGGCCGGGTGGCGACTTACTACGGGGATCACAAACATGTAATTTTTTTTTTTTATTTTAAATCAAAAAAGTCTCACAAAAGATACCGCTAAACGCTCGCTAACCGTATTGCTTGCGACTATCGTAAATGATACTTTCACTGCCACAAACTGAACGACACATGAATCATTTTACTATCATTTCCCGACCCGTATGCGAGAGTTTTGCCGGGTTAACTTACGCAATTCACTCGCTTGCGATATCGTTTGCGACCGTTTGGTTTGCTGGGTAGAGGCATTATTGCAATATTTAAACTACAATATTTATCCAAGTTGAAAAACCCGCCAATGTACCCCAATTAAGGCGAACCGAACAATTTTGGTCACCAATTTGAAAAGAAAGTCTTCAGCATAGCATATTAGCCCAAAAAACTCAACTGCTTGATTTTCAAATCTAAAAGGGAGCCTGCGAAAATCGATTCAGGAGGCAATGAGCACGGTTTCCCAAAATATGAGGAAGGCTGATTGCTATAGTCATGAAATTTTTTGTAAAAAATAAAGTGTAAATAATAACATATCTAGAATTCAAGTTTATCGCACATCAATTATGTATATTTTGTACTAGTCTTACACCATTTGTTCGTATTTCATTCCGCATGCCTTAGCTGGTTCTACACCACAAGTATAACTCAATAATTGTTATCCAGTCAAAGAGCTACAACCAATGAAAGTTTTCTGGAAAGCATAATATTGATTAACTTAAAGTAAGCTCTAATCTTATGAAAATATAAGTCCTCAATAAAGGAATAATGTGTTTTAGTTTGCTGCAATTTACATATGGTTAGTTAATTCTCAAGTGGGCAACATTTTTCCTCATGATCTGCAAATAAGAGTATTGCCATTTTTATATCAGGACTTAATCCAATTGTTTCAAGCTTTTTAATATTTTTTTTTGAAATTTACCTTTGTTAGGTTGTTGATATTAGCTTCGGACTTTAAGGGGGTGGTAAAAGTTAGGCCGGAAAAAAATCGACTTTTTTTTTGCTTTTTTTCATAGCTCAGATATTCAAAAATATTTTCCCAAAAGGATTTTCGAAAACTCGAATTAGCTTAGGAGATATAGCCCTTTTAGTGACTCAAGGTGACCCAAATGTCCTAGCAACTGCAACCGCTATTCAGCCAAAACTACTGGACCGATTTTGTTCAATGAGGTGTCAAACGACGCAGAATTGTCGTCATTCTGGCCTGAACCTCCAACTTTTAGATACAATCATTTTTAGTATTTTTTTTTTGTTTTTCTTGTGCTAAAATTAGAAGCGCACAAGCCAAGAAATTAAGAGAATGCTCGGCTTTGGCCCTTTGGGGCTGTGTCATCTAGACAAGCCAATTTTACTTTTTTCCAAAAAAATACCAAAAAAAATTTTCATTTTCAAAGTGCCACCATTTCAAAAATTAACTTTTTTTTCCAAATCTGAGGTTCAGGCCTGAATTACATCGATACTAAACCAGAATCGTTTTTACTTTTTGAATTCGGATAACGGAGTGACCCCGAATCACGCCCGCCATGGGCGCACTGTTTTTTCATACCACTTTTCGCAGACCACAAACTTTTCAGCCGACTTCACAATTCTAAAACAAAAAATTTTGTATTTTTTATTCATTCATTAGCTTTTAAGTAAAAAGAACCGATTTAAAAAATATATTTTCGTTTTCTTTCTGTGAATTTTTAAGAAAGCATCTAAAAACAGCACGCGCAACTTGTACTACCCCCTTAAATAACTCCACTGGATTGAGCGATCGCGGAGACCAGTTATAGTCACCAGTTTTTGGAACTTGGAGTTCGAGGATCTAAGGACAAATTATATTGAGCCAATTGCTAGGGTTGTTTGAGCAGAGACGCCTTTCTGTCCATGCTGTTATCAATCAGATTTGGCATTCCAAAATCCATTATAATGTCCCGATAACATTTCCATTGATTTCCATACAAACTCCAGTCCAAACAGTTACGCGTAGATCGTGAAGAAGTTTCAATAAATTTAAAAAAAAAATTAAGCTTATCGCTCTTAACAATTTTTCACAATTCAGAACATGATTAGCTGCACAATAAGAAAGCGTTGTGGAGGCGAGTACTGTTTCACGGCACAAATTCACTTGGATTGACGCTTCGAAGGCAGGCTGTCATTAACTGATCTATAAACCAAACCTTTCAAAGTTTTGTACATGTTATTCGAAAAATCAACAGTAGATCCTACTTTTTCCGCACAGAGAAAAAAGGAATTTGCAAAAAATATCCATTGGATGATTTCCCGTATCCACTGGGACTGGATATGTTTTTAATATCCTTTTATCATCCAATGGAACTGAAAAATCATCCAAAGGATATGAAAAATGATCATCCCTTGGATGATTTTTCAGATCCGTTGGATGATAAAAGGATACTAAAGAAATATCCAGTCCAAATGGATTTTTTTAAATCTTTTTTTCTGTGCAACTTGAAGCTTGTTTAATCCGATCAAAAATATAACAGTTGTGAATATTATGTTCAATATTAATAATACTAATGGCTTTTCTATTAAAATTGGGGAAATCTTGATACAAGGTACGAGCCAAAACCTTCTCCCATTTGGATCAAGCCAGAAACACAGAGCTTTGAAAAATGTATTGGGTTTGCTGACTTGGCTCTAAGCAACAGATAACGTGCAGTTTCCTTTCGGCAAAGACCAAAATTCTTGGATTGAAATAAAAACCTCGCATCGATAAGTTTAATGATAAAAATGTTTGTAAGCTACAACCATTTCCTTTTCTGTTTTTTACGACCACTTTTCAGATAACTTACTGTCAAGTGAAGTTTATGAACCCATGTAGATTTTTGAACACATTTACAATATTTAGTTCACTTAATCACATTTAACAAAACTTGACCAGTGCTTTAGGTGCTATCTTATGTATACCATTGATTTAGCGTTCGTGTTTGACAGGTTCTGACATAGATATATGCAACTTATACCTGCCAACATTAAATGACAGTGTAAACTTAGAAAAGCTACCAGTTTTTATACAAGCTAAATTTAGTTTAGAATTGTTCGTGACTTCACTTTCTTTAAAAATGTTATTACCATTTATTTGAGCCATAGTCTCCTTCTGCATATTCCTCAGTGTTTTGATGCATCATTGCATTTATGACACTTTTAAGATGTGATGTGCATTTCACTTTTCGATGTTTCATTTACCTTCTATAAACTGAAAGCGATAAATTCTTTAAAGCAGTTATAAAACATATCATGTTGACTCAGTAAGTTTTATGATACCGAAAAAGCATTCCAAATGAAACCCACTAAAATTTACATTCTCCTATAAATTAATTTTCGTTTGTTTTCTCTTCCGTTGAACTTTTGTGTTATATTTTTTGACAAATCATTTCCAGCTGCAATTTCCTCTCGACTGCCAGATAACAGAGAGAAAAAATTAACGTTTATCATTTTTATGCACTTAAGATGCAAATGTTATGGATGTTTTCTGTAACTTATTGAGACATTTGCTTCGATTCACCTGCTTTGGGAATTTATGGTTCCGTTTTTTATTTTGCTTGTGGCATTTGATTTCAATATTTGATTTATATTAATTTGTAATAAATTACAACTTTCAACTTTTGTGGGTAAATAATATTTATGCAGCTTGAGGCGCTCTTCTGAAGCGGGCGTAATGGCTTTTCAATGTTAATGTGTGAGAAAAATGCCCAAACCGGAAAAAAAGTGAGAGTCTATCCTAAAATGAATTATGAAATACGAGATCTGTATGAAATATGTAAAACAAAACCAAACATTGCCCTCGGGCTGAGGTTTTTTGATTGCCACTGCCAGTAGCCCTCATCAGCAACCTCGAGGGAAAGCAACATAGGGAGAAGCGAGGGAATGTGATATACTACGTATGAACAAATGGGTTATTGATATCTGCGAACTACTATGAAGAAGAAGGTGTTGCATACGGTACGATAGATGAAAATGTTAGTTGCTTCAAACGTTTTGCGGTTTGTCTAACGTTGGTTTTTTTCTTCTCTTTTTTTGCGGTTTCATGAAGTCATTTCAATGGATTGATGAACCCTGAAGTGATATACAACAACTGTCTTAAAAGTTTTCTTCATAAATGTTTAAGTTTCTCTTTAATTAAATTATATTGGAGTGAATTTTGTAAGCCATTGAACAAAACTAGCTGTAATGTGTAATAAATTATTGTACGCTTGTAAGATATGTTATTTGTGGTTTAATATTTGAATGATCCACTTGTGACTTATGACACAAATTATAAGATATCTTGCAGCAAATACGAAAGCATAAGTTAATGTCGTCCCTGCCCGACATAGCGCTGCTCTAAACTCGAATGTCAAATGCTTTTAAAGGTATTTGCCAAATTTGGTCAAAATCAGATGAATATACTTAAAGGCTGCCATAGAACTATTTTTATACTCTTTACCAGAGGTTCACAGAGTATATTAAGTTTGTGCAAAAGTGTCCGTCTGTCCGTCCGTCTGTCTATCTGTCCGTCTGTCCGTACGAACAAACAGATCTCAGAGATGGTAAGAGATGGAGGTTTGACATGTATGGAACATATGTTTCTTATACTTGCAGGCAGATCAAGTTTATTTTCAAGTTTGAAAACGTCCCCTCCAGCCCCCGCAATATCGAAAAAACGTCATATCTCCCAAAGTTTTATAGATAGAAGGTTCGAACCTTCTGGACATATTTAGTATTCGGAATTCTTTATTTGGTAGCTAAATTTGGTAGCTCTACTCTTGCCCTGAAAATTGTCGCAATTCCATTTATGTTACCATCATCGTTGAAGTAGTTCTTGGCTCCAAGGTTATACTCGAGTACTTTATAGGTACCGCGAGTCTCGCTTTGTCTCGTCCTACATTCCGCGTTGTCTCGAAATGATTTTTTCACTGCCTCTATTAACAGTCCATGATTTTCCAGGTGGACCGGTTCTCGAAGGAGCAGTGTATGTTAAGTGATGATACAAGAGATTCCCACTTTTGAAAGCACTGCATCTTTTTTTGCATCAAGTACGTGTCGAAAATCTTTAGCAGTCGGTGCGGTTACATGTACATGACCTTCCTCATATAGTAGCTTAGATGTACTGCGTGGCCAAAATTTTAAATAAACTTGATCTGCGTAGGAGTCTACATTCAAAATTTGGCGGCTTTAGCTCTTCTAGTCTCCGAGATCTAGGTGTTCATACAGACAGACGGACATGGCAATATCGAATCGGCTGTTGATGCTGATCAAGAATAAATATACTTCATGGGATCAAAGATGCTTCCTTCTGCCTGTTACACACATTTGCACGACTTTAGTATACCCTCTTTACTCTACGAGTAACGGGTATAAAAAACGTGGAACAGAACTATTAAAATGCGAAAGCGGTGCTTGCGCGGCTGGCATTCGAAAATCTCGAATTGGTTTAAAAATAGAGATTAGCTTACATTAATTCAAATAAATTGTATCCCCCATTAAAATTTGAGAAAACGACGTTTTCTTTGAGTACTATTAATGTTTGTGGCCGGAGTGGCTCAGCGGTTAGTGTGCGCGACTGCTGAGCATGAGGTCGTGGGTTCGATCCCGCCTCGAACATCTAATGAAAAGTTTTTTTCTTTGAATAAAACTTTACACCCGGCCACACCTCTTGCTGTTGGCGCCAGCATTGCAGTAATTAGCCATGAAAAGCCTCTCAAAAACTGCCGTTCGGATTCGGCGTTAAACTGTAGGTCCCTTTCTCTTGTGCTAAAATTAGAAGCGCACAAGCAAAGAGATTGAGAGAGGCTCGGCTTTGGCCCCTTGGGGCTGTTGTCATCTTGACAAGCCGATTTTACTTTTACTTTACTTACTATTAATGTTTTGGTCTTGGTTGACCTTTCTGTGGAAATGGTGCAAGTCCTTGCCGAAATTTCTAGAAACAGATGGTTATTTAACTCTTCAATGGGTAATTATGTAAGGACGATATGATTGACAATGATGTTGTGGTAAAATTGAAATCGTCGTTGGACTATTGTATCAATACTCTGGTCTTTAAGTAAATGACGAAATATAAATGAACTTCGCTGTATTTAGATCCTCCAACAAACCGGCCGAGGCTAGTAGACAGTAACATGACTATTCAAGATTGCGAGGATTTGATGAGATTGATTCGCCAAGACGAAAAGGAGCACCCGAGTTCATAGCTCTCCCGAAAAACTATGTCGAATTTTTGGCAGATTTTATAGAATCACCCACGGAGAAATGAGTTAATATAATAACTAAAGAAGTAAAAACTTTCTCCAACATAATTGTTCCAAAGACGGATCAATTTAACGTGTTGCATTGGTGGATTATACAAAGTTAGATGCAAAATTGTTTTGCTAATAAACATAATAGTGTTTACAGTGTGCACACGAAAGCGTACAAATTAGAGTTTATGCCAAAAAAAAAAACGAAATCTGCCCCAATGTGCATTGGATGCCATGGAGTTGCTAGGTCTCTCTTAGGACGATTTGCAGCAGCACCGATTCCACAAATTTTCATTAAAGACAAGGGTTGGAGTTCATGCATAAAAAGAAATAAAAAGAAAAATACGAACAGCTCTGTTCGAAAGCAAACAAATGAATGAGAAAAACTTATACAACATTTCCTAGGTTTCCTAGATGATGTAAAAGCGCCTACTAAGATGCGTGCATTTTGAAAGTGAAATTAAAAGTAAATTTTTTTTTTATTATACACTTAATAAATACACCAACCTAAAGAAACCAAAATAATGACGATTCGTTATCTGGTTTTCGTGATTGATTTATGCACGTAAATTCTTAATAGTTCGCGGTCCATTGAGGAAAATTAGTTCTCGAATTTTCGGAGAAGAACGACATATAATAGACAATTGCGGTCCGATGAAATGTGGGCAATATGTCCGAACTTTAAGTGTAGTAAAGAAAAGGCCCATAACATTTTTGAGTTTAATTTCGATGCTTAATACGATTAATTTGGATATGGGTCTTTTGTCCGTGGGCGTTTTATCATGTCACCATCTTTCCTAGTCAAATGTAGTTTGAAAACCTTGAAGAATTCCCACGGGGTTTTGTAAAGTTTGATGGATCCAATTTGATAATAAGAATTTTGTGGTCCCTTAAATGGTCCACACACCTGATATCTGGTTGACAAGATTTTGGCTCATTTTTACAAGAGTTTAGGCTTTCGCATGGAACAAACTTACCTAGTACTCGCCATTGTTATGGTACATGCTTTTTTGGTCATAAAATGAAAACGAATTCACTACGCCCCTTGGCGATTATCAACCTTTTGTCAAGCGACTGATCTGGAAACGACTCTCAAGTATACAAGTCAATTGTCTTTCTAAGTAGGCGCTTTTAATTTCACTTTCAAAATGCACGCATCTTAGTAGGCGCTTTTACATCATCTAGGAAACCTAGGAAATGTTGTATAAGTTTTTCTCATTCATTTGTATGCTTTCGAACAGAGCTGATCGTATTATACCCTTGCAGAGGGTATTATAAAATTGTGCGGATGTTTGTAACGCATTGAAGGAAGCATCTCCGACTACATAAAGTATATATATTCTTGATCAGCACGACGAGCTGAGTTGATTTAGCCCTGTCCGTTTGTCCGTCCGTCTGTCCTTCTGTCTGTTTCTATGCTATCTCCTCCGTCAGTTTGAAAGCTATCTTCACCAAATTTTGCACGAAGTCTTTTGGTACATATACGCTGCACATTTGTCGGAACCGGCCGGATCGGATGACTATAACATATAGCTGCCATAGGAACGATCGGTCGAAAATCAAGTTTTAGTGAGAAAGTTTTAGTGAGTTTTAGTGAGTTTAAGTTAATTATGCTTTTCCATGATTCCACCAAATAAGGTCGAAATCATAGAAAAGTAGAGTCTGAAAAGTAGTCTTAGTTAGAAAATCTTTTTTTTTTCAATGGAAATGTCCTCAAAACTGGCGTGTATTTGTTTTGTATGCTCTTACACAATTCTACAAATTGTGGTCAAAATATTTTGACTATATCATATAGCTCCCATAGGAACGATCGGTTGAAAAACTAGTTCTTGTGAGAAAAACTTTTTTGTTTTAAATGGGATCGCCTCCAATTTTCGCAAATAACAGTGTATTATGATTTTCCATGATTTCACCAAGTTTAATCGAAATCAGACATCTTTATAGTATAGATCCCATAGAAAAGTAATGTCCAAAAAGTAGTCTTAGAAAAATTTTATTGTTTTCAATGGAAGCTGCAAGGGTATACAAAACTTCGGCCGAGCCGAAGTTAACTTTCCCCTATCTTTATTTTTGGCATAAACTCTAATTGGTACGCTTTCGTGTGCACACTGTGAACACTATTATGTTTACTAGCAAAACAATTTTGCATCTAACTTTGTATAATCCACCAATGCAACACGTTAAATTGATCCGTCTTTGGAACTTATTTCTCTGTGGGTGATTCCATAAAATCTGCCAAAAATTCGACATAGTTTTTCGGGAGAGCTGTGAACTCGGGTGCTCCTTTTCGTCTTGGCGAATCAATCTCATCAAATCCTCGCAATCATGAATAGTCATGTCACTGTCTACTAGCCTCGGCCGGTTTGTTGGAGGATCTAAATACAGCGAAGTTCATTGATATTTTGACATTTACTTTAAGACCACAGTATTGATACAATAGTCCAACGACGATTTCAATTTTACCACAACATCATTACCCATTGAAGAGTTAAATAACCATCCGCTTCTAGTAATTTCGGCAAGGACTTGCTCCATTTATTATATGGGCATTTCCATAGAAAGGTCAACCAGGACCAAAACATTAAAAGTACTCAAAGAAAACATCGTTTTATCAATTTATTTGAACTAATTTAAGCTTATCTCCATTTATTTTTAAACCAATTCGAGATTTTCGAATGCACAGCCGCGCAAGCACCGCTTTCGCATTTTAATAGTTCTGTTCCACGTTTTGTATACCCGTTACTCGTAGAGTAAAGAGGGTATACTAAAGTCGTGCAAATGTATGTAACAGGCAGAAGGAAGCATCTCTGACCCCATAAAGTATATATATTCTTGATCAGCATCAACAGCCGATTCGATATAGCAATGTCCGTCAGTCCGTTAGTCTGTATGAACCCCTAGATCTCGGACACTAGAAGTGCTAGAGCCTCCAAATTTTGTATGTAGACTCCTATTGTCCCTACGCAGATCAAGTTCATTTCAAATTTGAAGTTAAAAAATAGGGGAAGTTAGCTTCGGCTCGGCCGAAGTTTTGTATACCCATGCAGTTTCCATTGAAAACGAAAAAGTTTTTCTAACTAATACTACATCTCGGACCTTACTTTTCTATGGGAGCTATACTTTATTGATGTCCGATTTCAATTTTAGTAGAATCATGGAAAAGCATAACAAACTGTTAATTACGAAATTTGGAGGCGGTCCCATCGTAAACAAAAAAGTTTTTCTCACTAGAACTTCTTTTTCAAGCGATCATTCCTACTGCAGCTATATGCTATAGTCATCCGATTTTGAAATAACTTTGTAGAATTGTGTGAATGTGTATAAAATAAGTATATGCCAATGACAAGGACGTTTCCATTAAAAACAAAAAAGTTTTTCTCACTAGAACTAGTTGTTCGACCGATCGTTCCTATGGGAGCTATATGCTATAGTCATCCGATTTTGACAAAACTCGGTAGAATTGTGTGAAAGCATAACAAATAAATAAATGCCGATTTTTATGTCATTTCCTTGGTAAGCAAACCAGTTTTTCTATATAAGACTACTTTTCAGACTATACTTTTCTATGACAGCTATACCATATAAGAAGATGTCCGATTTCGACCAAACTTGGTGATATCATGGGGAAGCATAGCAAACTAAGAAATGAGAAGTTTGGAAGCGTTTTTATTGAAAACAAAAAAGTTTTTTTCACAAAAACTATAAAAGTTTTTGACCGATCGTTCCTATGACTGCTATATGCCGGTCCAGCCGGTTCCGACATAAGTACTGATCCAGAATCTATATACTTTAAGGGGTCGGAGATGCTTCCTTCTAAGCGGTATAAAAATTTTTAAGTAGAACAGATTTCGAGATAGTCCCAAATTATCGTTATTAGCATTTTTGAAAAAGGTCATATCACTTAATTACAAACATCTCAATTATAAAATAACTTATGAATAAGTACTATACACCAAATTAAAGCTAATAAAATGATCTTTCAATCATTCATAAGTTGTTTTATTGTCAAACTTGTAGTGTGGATACTACTTACAAAGATATCGAGCATTTCGTTTAATTTTTATCGAAAATTTAAAAAACCCATTACTTGCATCGTTATTTTAACTAACAAAAAAATTCTTAAAAATTTCTTTTTCTTTTCCGTTTTTTCCGTTTTGCCGTTCAAATGGTATTAAAAATGTGTATGGTCCGTTTTGCTCCGCCGTTTGTGCACAGTTTTTTTCTCGCGTGAGAAACCAACAAAAGTCACCCATCATGGCATTATCCTTGATAGCGGCGTTCCGTAATCTTCAAATCCTGATGAAATCGTTCACCATGCTCATCACTCTCATCGCTGAGGTTTTCAGGGAAGAAATCCAAATGAGGATCCAAAAAATGAATTTTCAACGACATTTTTACGGCTGTTTGCAATGCAATGTGCAGCGTTTGAATGAAAACTTTAATATAACATACAAACTTTACCTAATCTCTTATTGAAGTTGCGACGACTTCTTTGTAGTTAGGACCTTTGAAATTTCCATGAAATGAAGTGAAGTGACAACACAACAAAACGAATTGATTTTGGGGCTCTTCAAATTTTTTTAATTTGCGGCCCATCAAACACACCCTATTCTATATTTGCCTTGGATAGGTTAGGGAACACGCTCTTCAAATATGCAAATTTTTAAACAAATATATATCCCAGTTTTATATGAAGGGGTGGCAGTACATTTTCTTGGCCAACTATGTAACTCGTTCGATCCGGCCATTCTTTTCGAACGTAGTGCTCGTCGCGTGCTTGACTGTCCCAATTGCACAAAAAACACATCTGTTTAGTATTTCCTTGTTGCAGTCCTGAAACTATAGCAACCACTTTGAGGTCTGCGCAAATGTTCCAGTTATGTTCCTTATAGCTAATTAAATCCAGCAATATGACCATTGACTCATGGGATTCATGGGTTTTTTGTACCGAAGGTTTGCTTTGTTCCCCTGGTGCAACAATAAAGCTTTTAGACTGAGCTTGCAACCGTCGATAAGTTAGTTAAACTCCTCAAATAAACCACACAAATCATTGCAATAACAATTTTTTTTAAATAATAATTAGCTTAGCGGTTTTGCCGATCTCTATAATTTCCGATTTTTCTTCTGAAAGATCTAGATCTTTTATTAAATCGCTTAGCCCACTTTTCAATTTGGAATATGGGTCTTTCATGTGACATCATGTTTAGTGAGCATTTCGGTCATTTCGTTACCTAGGGATCGAACCAAAATCATTTTACAATGAAACAATAAGTGTCTGTGCTGAACTCTAAAAGCTCTTCAACAAATTCAAAAATTGCGCACACAATCCCGGAGCAAAACGGACCATAGATTTCATTAAATACCATTTGAACGGTTAAACTGAAATTGCTAATTTTTTATATAAACGCTAATTACTACTACAATTTCCAACAGATTTTGATAAACGAACACTTTTTTAATTTGTTATAAATTAGTTTATATCAACCAAAAGAGAAAGAAGTTTTTAAGAATTTTTCGATAGTTACAATAACGATGTAAATAACGGGTTTTTTTTTAAATTTTCGATAAAAATGAAACGAAATTCTCGATGTCTTTGTAAAAAGCATCCACACTACAAGTTTGAAAATAAAACAACGTATGAATGATAAAAAATAATTTTATTAGCATTAATTTCGTACATAAAACTTATTCATAAGTTATTTCATAATTGAGATATTTATAATTAAGTAAGGTGACCTTTTTTATAGTTAAAAGCTATAATTTGGGATTATCTCGAAATCTGTTCTACTTAAAAATTTTTTAATCACTTGATTTTACATAAGGAATGACATAAATTTGTCGAGGATGAGAAAATGGGCGTGTTCAGCAGCATACATCATACATCAAAAATCAGCCATCACCAATCAAACATTTACAATAAAAAAAATTTGATTGACTTCTGCTGAACGCTTTGGATGGATTTTTTTTTAAAACACATTATGCGTGTACAGGTATTGTTTTAATTTTAAATGACAGCTTCGATTTTGTTTTTGATTTCTAATGGAGAGCACAAGAAGTAAATTTTACTTGGAAGGAGGCAAGTGGACACCCGGCACAACTAAACTCTCTTGGCTCTCTACGCCGAAAAGAAGGCAGATTTTCGGCAAGGACCTAGCGGTGTCAGGTGCCCGCACATTGGCATCACTGGAGGAAGAGATGCAAATGTAAAATTTTCAGGCACGGGTACAGATGGGCCTTCCTGTAGCTCCATGCTAACAACGGAAGCGGAGGAGAATACTGTGGGGGCCAATAGCAATACAAGAAGGTGCAAGCGGAAGGCAATTGGGCAGAGGCAGCAGTATCACCAAAGAAAAGAGCAATTGAAGCCGATTCTGACCATACGGAGAAACTCCGAAAAATAAGAAATATATTGGATGAAGGCAACATGTTGCTTGCAGAAAGCAACCAATTTTAGTAGGAGCGGAACGCTCAGTTGCGATCTCTTTTAGAAAGTTAAATTCTTATAGACACTTTTTACATCTTTTTATATGTTTATTACACAAAAATAACCATTTTAAAAAATAGAATTAAAATTTTGGCCTTTTCTAAAAGTTTTGAATTTTTTTGTACCCCTGCAGAGGGTATAACGCATAGAAGGAAGCATCTCCGACGCGAAGAAGACTCTGCAAATGTAAGGTGTAATAAATAAACGATTTACTTTATTGGAAATAAGCTAAGAGTACCTAAAATGTAGCACGAGACATTCTGAAATGTTTCTTAATTTGGTCTGTTCTATATTTCTTGATTGTCCGCTCAAAATACCACTGGGGGCGTGTGCGCGCCAGTCTTCACCTCTACCATTGCCAGGACAGATTCCAAAGTCTTGCAATTGTTTAGGTGATTTGTATCCGAAACCACGCCGTCCGCCAGTTCATTTAATATAATTACATTTTTTTGACACGTCATTTTGCTATTGTCTTTATACAATTTTCTTTATTTATTATGTGCTATCGATGGAGACTCATCCATCACAATCGAACAAAAATCGAACTAGATCCATCAATTTTTTGTCATCGATTTGTGCTGGTGAACACGCCGAATCATTAATTATTCGTAAACTTGTGTAATCAATCGATGTTCTACCTATTTTAAAGGCAATTTAATTTGAGGCAATCGTTACCCAAGTTTTTAAACGAATAGAAGAAGGAATGGATGGCCCTAACGTTTGTTTGTTCCCACTGAAGACTCAAATATGTATATTTATTGACCACTTCCGTTTTCAAAACTATTGCGTTTCCAACGAATTAAGCTCTCTTGAGCAGTTTCCTAATGAGCTCCATTTTGATCTTATCGCCGCCAACTATTGCTTGGACTTACCACCTGTCCTCCCTCTTTAACCCTTTAGGCCAATTAGCGCCACTAATAAAAGCAATAAATCTACCCCTGCATTAACCCACAACTGCGCACACAACAACAACAACAGAACACAAAACTGTGCACTACACTCCGCACATTTGTCAAAAATTAACCCTTTTGTCCCCAAAAAACAAACAAAAAATGTAAGGAATGCAACCAATATGAAAATGACATTAGCCCAGCGCCCAGAGTCTAGACCAACACCAGACACGGGAGACAACAAACAGGAAGGAAGCCAGTGGGTCTGGACTGCCTCCGAAAAAACACGCAAAACCACTTTTAACTCGTTTACTTTATTTATGGCCATAATTTGTTAAGCCAAAGGTCGAAAACTAAAGCGAACAAAGGGGCGCAGCTCCACTATGCCCTACGTGTACACAGCAAGCGGCAGCAAGGTGCGATGCATAATTAAGATAATAAAATATTAATTAAAATTAAGTTCATGCATAGGCAAACAACACCCCGAGAGCAGAGACCAGAGAGTGAGAGAGACCAATATTTGCATGATGATAATCAGGTTTGATTAGGATAATGACGTCGCCGTTGATAGCCTCGTTATTGGCCGGGGACGACGACTCGCCTTAATTAATTAATTAAAAATGCAGACATTTATGCAAATTTCAAATGGATTCTCACATGACAAAAAGCAGCAGAAGAACCAAAACTGTGAAAACGAGACAAGCCAAGCCAAACACCTGCAAAAATGAACGCCCCCACCTGAACAAAATGAGCTTACC